>JAJHIY020001263.1:82500-87781 GCA_022114975.2 Lampris megalopsis | reverse complement strand
CACGACTACGACGATGTTAGACGAGAGCGGCTCCATGCGAGACGTGAGCTGCAGGATCAGACCAGGGTCTCGCCTGGACTGCCAGTCACCCTCATAGCATTCATCTCCATTCAATATGCTGTCCCCGGTCTATCCTTGTTCACCAAGCATATCCCTGAGCTCATTAACCGGCTAGCGCACACACACACACACACACACACACACACACACACAAACACAAACACACACCAGGCCTGGAGCAGTGGCGCGTTGAAAAATGCATTGTTTGGTTTCATCATTAATTTGCCTAACTATATTCAAGCTGTGAATAAAACATGGCGTCTGGTCGGTGGACACAAGAGCGAAACTGAATCAACTGAGAACCATCAAACTGGGTGCAAGGGAGATCATACATGACATGACATGACATGACATGACATGACATGACATGACATCACAGTCATTTAGCCGACGCTTTTATCCAAAGCGACTTGAAATAACAGCATCATTTAACGTAGGACATCAGCGGAACTACTTGTCATCAGAGGTCATAAGTGCGTCTAAACAAGCATCTAAGAGCAAAACCAGTGCTAAAGTAAAAGTGCAAGAAAGAGATTTTTGTTTTTTTTATGAGTGAATACAATAAATGTTACGAGCAAGTAACAGGGTAGTAGTTCTTAAAGAGGTGAGTTTTCATCCTGCGCCTAAAGATGGGCAGCGACTCCGCTGTCCTGACATCAGTGGGGAGTTCATTCCACCACTGTGGGGCCAGGACAGAAAAGAGCCGTGACCGGGTCGATCGGCAGCAGGGGCCTCTGTGTGACGGGGCAACCAGGCGTCCCGAGGCAGCAGAGCCAAGTGGTCGGGCGGGGGTGTAGGGCTTGACCATGGCCTGGAGATAGGAAGGAGCTGTTCCTTTCACTGCCCTGTAGGCTAGCAGCAGAGTCTTAAACCGGATACGAGAAGCTACTGGTGACGAGCTGCAGCTTTCTGAACAAGCTCCAGAGGTCTGATAGCTGACGCCAGGGCGCCAGCAAGGAGAGAGTCGCCGTAGTCCAGCTGGGAGATGACCAGAGCCTGGATGAGCAGCTGTGCCGTCTCGTCGGTGAGGAATGGGCGAATCCTCCTGATGTTACAGAGGAGGAATCTGCAGGAGCGGGCAACCGCTGCAACGTTTGCAGCAAACGACAGTTGGTCGTCCAGGATCACACCCTGATTCCTCGCAGTCCGAGTTGGCGTCACCACGGTGTTGTCAATGGTGATGGCCAGGAAGACCATGGAAACACCGTTCCCTGCTGACAGGAAGACCATGGAAACACCATTCCCTGCTGACAGGAAGACCATGGAAACACCATTCCCTGCTGACAGGAAGACCATGGAAACACCGTTCCCTGCTGACAGGAAGACCATGGAAACACCATTCCCTGCTGACAGGAAGACCATGAAACCCCATTCCCTGCCTACAGGAAGACCATGGAAACACCATTCCCTGCTGACAGGAAGACCATGGAAACACCATTCCCTGCTGACAGGAAGACCATGGAAACACCATTCCCTGCTGACAGGAAGACCATGGAAACACCGTTCCCTGCTGACAGGAAGACCATGGAAACACCATTCCCTGCTGACAGGAAGACCATGGAAACACCATTCCCTGCTGACAGGAAGACCATGAAACCCCATTCCCTGCCTACAGGAAGACCATGGAAACACCATTCCCTGCTGACAGGAAGACCATGGAAACACCATTCCCTGCTGACAGGAAGACCATGGAAACACCATTCCCTGCTGACAGGAAGACCATGGAAACACCATTCCCTGCTGACAGGAAGACCATGGAAACACCATTCCCTGCTGACAGGAAGACCGTGGAAACACCATTCCCTGCTGACAGGAAGACCATGGAAACACCCTTCCCTGCTGACAGGAAGACCATGGAAACACCATTCCCTGCTGACAGGAAGACCATGGAAACACCCTTCCCTGCCTACAGGAAGACCATGGAAACACCGTTCCCTGCTGACAGGAAGACCATGGAAAAACACCATTCCCTGCTGACAGGAAGACCATGGAAACACCATTCCCTGCTGACAGGAAGACCGTGGAAACACCATTCCCTGCTGACACGAAGACCATGGAAACACCCTTCCCTGCCTACAGGAAGACCATGGAAACACCATTCCCGGCTGACAGGAAGACCATGGAAACACCGTTCCCTGCTGACAGGAAGACCATGGAAACAACATTCCCTGCTGACAGGAAGACCATGGAAACACCGTTCCCTGCTGACAGGAAGACCATGGAAACACCATTCCCTGCTGACGGGAAGACCGTGGAAACACCGTTCCCTGCTGACAGGAAGACCGTGGAAACACCCTTCCCTGCTGACAGGAAGACCATGGAAACACCATTCCCTGCTGACGGGAAGACCGTGGAAACACCGTTCCCTGCTGACAGGAAGACCGTGGAAACACCATTCCCGGCTGACAGGAAGACCATGGAAACACCGTTCCCTGCTGACAGGAAGACCATGGAAACAACATTCCCTGCTGACAGGAAGACCATGGAAACACCGTTCCCTGCTGACAGGAAGACCGTGGAAACACCGTTCCCTGCTGACAGGAAGACCATGGGCAGTAATTGCCGAGCCCTTCAGAGGAACAAGCAGCACGGGCTGCAGCATGGCTCTAAAACCACATCTTGGTAGGTTTGGTGAGGGTGCACACGGAACGAAACCATCAGGTGGTTCTTTAGCTGTTGGAATTACATGAAGACTCACTGACCTTTGACCTCAAGGCACACCGTCATCCAAAACTGGGTCGACTTGATATATACATTAGTCCATGTGCACACACAGAGGCATGCATGTACGCAGTGTCGTACGCAGTGTTGTACACAAGTCCGGAGGTAGGCACACAAAGAAAGAACACACTTGCAGACCGATACATTGTATCACCATTATCACTTCCTACCAGCTCCTCTGCCACTCATCTGGACACAACATTTACTGACAGATATGTTTCGTCATCATCTAAGTGACCTCCTCAGTCTCACCTGACTGCAGGTGCCCCCACCCTTATAAAAAATACAGCGGCATAACGACCGAAACCAACGACCAGTTTCCTATGCAGATGACAACCCTCTGTGAACAGCACACATGGCCAAAGAAACTCTAGTTAATATGCAAATTGCCGTGACCATTAATTAGAGTGTCTTTGGCCAATGTGTGCTGTTCACAGAGGGTTGTCATCTGCATATGTTGGTTTGGGTCGTCACGCCCCTTGTATTGTTTATAGGGGTGGGGACACCTGCAGTCAGCTGAGACCGAAGAGGTCACTGAGGGTCCAGACACACCGAACCGACATCAGAGCACTAGCGGCGACGGAGGCCGACTGTTGGCTCGCCTCACATCGCCTGCGTCTGGGCCAAACAGGAGCACTTGAACACACCGCAAAGGCTACACACGACGGCCAACTAGCACGTACGTTCTGCGCATGCGTGAGAGGAAATCACCAGAGTGATGTCGCTCACCGACGGCCCAACACTGGCCGAAGGCCGACCGACGGCCCGGTGGGTCGGGGCCTTTAGATGATGATGATGAAACCTTTCTCTCAGTAAACGTGTCCGGATGAACTTCCTGTGATTCCTTACCTGGATTATTGAGCATGCATCAAGACACTCTGGCACTCCTCCCGCCTAACACACACACACACACACACACACACCCAAATTAACACTCTTCTGCTGTTTATCATCCGATTCAATTAAAGCCGTCGAAGCGCCGGGATCAGAGCCCGCGGGACGGCGTTTTAAATGGCCACAAAACAAATGAGCTGAGGTTCAGCCACTGACATTTAACTGAGAATAATGAGCCTACTTGTCATCGGCGCTCCCTCTGCCAAACTCCCCTTCTGCTGCTGCCCCCTCCCCTCTCCCCCATACCTCACCGTCTGTCTCCCGGACTCTCTCTCTCTCTCTCTCTCTCTCTCCTCCTCCTCCGCTCGCTCGCTCTTCCACGGCACCGCCTCGCGATGGGAAACGCCGAGTTTCGCAATGGGCAAGTGTTCCATCTGTCTTTCTATCACCCCCCCCCACCCCACCACCACCACCCCCCCCCCCCAACTGCCACGATGCTATTCCTCTGTCACTTCACAGAAGGGGGTCGTCCATCACTCAGTTCCGAGATCTGAGGCCAGGCTTCCTTTTTTGGGCATGCCAAAGTATGCGCAAACTTGACTCCAGAAAAACACGAATCACCGGCGCTCGTTTAGACCCTTGTTGGAAAGCGCCGAGGGTGAGGACTGACAGTTTTGGCGCAGGACGCACCCAGGATCGATAGAATCGACTGGTCTTTAAAACCCGTGAGGCCGGGCCATAAAACTGCGCAGCATCTGTACCCAGCAAACAAGTTCACGACTTCCAGACGCTCCGAGCGGGAAGAGCTTTCACAAGGTTATAGGTACGTGTCCTGACCAACAGTCACGTGACTTCAGGAATATTCTACAGGCAGCTCCCATTTGGCTAATTAAAACCATCCCCGTCCACAAGCAACCTTCATCTGACTTACAGAGAAACCCGTACCGGTCGTATTCCGGGATTTCTCCCGGATTTCCGGTGCTAAGTGGAACACGATGCCTAAAGCTCGAACCGCGGACTATTCGGCACGTCCGCTCCCTCGCTCGGCTCGCTGTAACGACTCACACGTGGCTAAAATAATGGTCGGGTCGCGTCCGGAGGTCATTCCAACCATCAGGGTAGCCTTACTGGACCCCCGGCAAGGGACCGAGGAGGCCAAACGAACACATCTACGACGTTAGCAGTCAATCACTTCTCACCTCGCGCCCATTAGCGGAAACTGGCCCGCAGTGCATCATGGGACCTCATTAGCGGTGTCAGCCATGTGGTGCGTACACTCTCAGTGAACTCACGGACGTGCTTTAGTACAACTTCCCCGGTGAAATAATGAAAGCTATCATCACCCATGAGCACAAATATACTCCCGTACTGCACACACACACACACACACACACACACACACATACATACATGTACACACAAGCACACACACATACATAGATGTACACACACACATACATGTACACACATATACATGTACACACAAGCACACACACATACATAGATGTACACACACACATACATGTACACACATATACATGTACACACAAGCACACACACGTACATGTACATACAAGCACACACATATATATATGTACATACATGGACACACACATACATGTACACACATGCACACACATGCACACATATATGCACACACGTACAT
>JAJHIY020001263.1:0-80000 GCA_022114975.2 Lampris megalopsis | reverse complement strand
GAGAGCACACACAAACACACACACACACACACACACACACCAGCTATCACCTTTGTCTGCCATTGACGTTTATGATGAGTAAAGCACACAGGGTTACACACACACACACACACACACACACACACACACACAGACGTTTGAGTAAATGAAGAGTCTCACACACACAAACATGCATGCATGCACACATACACGCAGACACACCTGTACGCATGCATGCATGTGTGTGTGTGTCTGCATGCTTGCATGTGCACATCCATGCGTGTATGTGTATGCACACACACACACACACACACACACACACACACACACACAGACGTTTGAGTACATGAAGAGTCTCACAAACACAAACATGCACGCATACACGCAAGGATGTGTGCACGCACACACGCAGACACACACATGCATGTGTGCATGCATGTGTGCATGCACTCACACATGCAAACAGACACACCTGTACGCATGCATGCATGTGCATGCAGACACACACATACACGCATGGATGTGCACATGCATGCACACACACACACACACACACACACACACACACATACACAGGAATGGCCGGTGCAGAGGACGCCGTTCGATTTGAGCGCTGGACAACCTGAAAGACCGGCCCGCCAACCTCATCCATTGCAATCAAGGCTCCGCCCGCCGTGACTGCTCTTGAAGCGCAACAGTGCAGCAAGTCCCGAAGCCCCCCCCCCCCACCTTGTGGTGACACGAAACTGTCACTTCGGGTTAGGCTCCCGTTACGTCTTTGTTACCGACCCCCCTTCGCCGCGGGGCCTTTAAGTTTGAACAACAGCGAACGACGAGGTGGAGACACGCGGGGGAGAGGATGTTAAGGGGCGGGGGACTGATGAAGGGGCAGGTTGTGAAGACACCAGAAGAAGAGGAGATGGGGAGTGTCCGGGAGGAGGCCTGGCAATCTGAGGACAGGGCTGGAGCACAGAGCACATGTTGGGACGGGACGAGAGACAGAAAGACGAGTTCACCAGTGCTCTGATGTATCTATCAGGAGGGTGCATGGACCAGTGTGTGTGTGTGTGTGTGTGTGTCCAACAAAGACTTCAATGGCGGAACTGGTGGAAGATGTCTCCAGGTCACAATGCCAGTAAAGGCTGCAACAGAGGGTGGTCCCCAGTTGTCTCGGCTCTCCACGCCATTGGACTCTGGACACCCCCTGCCAAGCACCGTGTGGTGGCTGCGGGCGCATCAGCCTCTGCACGTGAAAGCTGTCCCGTGCAGGCGTCCTCCCTTTATGGGGCTCCAGGATCGGCCTCTACACCCACCTGAGGACCCAGAGGGACCCAGAGGGAGGACGGTCATACTCGATCCCGAGTTACCGTTGATGATGTCGGATTGAGCATGCCACACAGACCAGGGGTCCCAACCTAGAAGATGGCGTCCAGTCCACCGTCCGACAGGTGTCGTGACGGGGACGTTGTGTGACACTAAACTGCCTGTATGAGACGTGCGTTCTTTCCAACTTAACATTGTATACACTACGAAAACACAGAGCAGATCATCTTGCTGGCCTAAGAGGACAAACAAGCAACAAATATAAGCAGCATGTTGGACACTTGAATGGGTCGTTTTCAAGAACCGACAAGGTGAAGTTTGGCTGAGGTTGCTGTTGTTGTGTTGTCCCGGAGGACAAACTCCCGAGCCTGACTCGCTGTGATGTAGCGTTTGACTCATTGTGATCTAGAATTCGACTCGTTGTGATGTAGCTTTTGACTCGTTGTGATCTAGAGTTCGACTCGTTGTGATGTAGCGTTTGACTCATTGTGATCTAGAGTTCGACTCGTTGTGATGTAGCGTTTGACTCAGCTGTGATCTAGAGTTCGACTCGTTGTGATGTAGCGTTTGACTCAGCTGTGATGTAGCATTTGACTCAGCTGTGATGTAGCGTTTGACTCATTGTGATCTAGAGTTCGACTCGTTGTGATGTAGCGTTTGACTCGTTGTGATCTAGAGTTCGACTCGTTGTGATGTAGCGTTTGACTCACTGTGATCTAGAGTTCGACTCGTTGTGATGTAGCGTTTGACTCATTGTGATCTAGAGTTCGACTCGTTGTGATGTAGCGTTTGACTCGTTGTGATCTAGAGTTCGACTCGTTGTGATGTAGCGTTTGACTCGTGATCTAGAGTTCGACTCGTTGTGATGTAGCGTTTGACTCGTTGTGATCTAGAGTTCGACTCGTTGTGATGTAGCGTTTGACTCGTTGTGATCTAGAGTTCGACTCGTTGTGATGTAGCGTTTGACTCGTTGCGATCTAGAGTTCGACTCGTTGTGATGTAGCGTTTGACTCATTGTGATCTAGAGTTCGACTCGTTGTGATGTAGCGTTTGACTCATTGTGATCTAGAGTTCGACTCGTTGTGATGTAGCGTCTGACTCAGCTGTGATGTAGCGTCTGACTCAGCTGTGATGTAGCGTCTGACTCAGCTGTGATGTAGCGTCTGACTCAGTTGTGATGTAGCGTCTGACTCAGCTGTGATACAGCGAGTCAGCTTTGGCGGGGAAAAGATGGCCGCCATACATCATACAATGTTAAATGGTAAACGGACTGTATTTACACAGCACTTTTCTAGTCCACCGACCACTCGAAGTGCTGCACAGTGTGCACCTCACATCCACCCATTCACATCCACCCATACACATCCACACACTCACATCCACACACACATCCACACACACATCCACACACTGTCGGATGTGTGTGAACCTGCTCATCAGCAGCAGTTAGGGGTTCACTGTCTTGCTCGAGGACACTTCGACACGCTCTCTGGAGGAGCCGGGGCTCAAACCAGGAACCCTCCGCTTACCAGACCACCTCCTGAGCCGCGCCGCCCCCCTGACAGACAACGGAGGTGTGCTCGGCGGAAGCTAGCTAACGAAAGGCCACCTCATTTGACACTGTAGGTTGTAATGAATCCGTCCTCTGCATGTAGCCCAGCCTACTGTACAGGACCAAATCCAGCTCTGCTTCCCACTGCCTTGCTCAAGGGCACAGACAGGAAGGAGTATTAACCCTAAACATGCATGTCTTTTTGATGGTGGGAGGAAACCCACGCAGACACGGGGAGAATGTCTAAAGTCCACACAGAGGATGACCCAGGACGCCCCCCCCCCGCCCCCAAGGCTCGAACCCAGGACCTTCTTGCTGTGAGGCGACCGAGCTGCCTTCCAAATTGCATTCCTTAAACATGTAACTGCCCGATTTAAGAGCCGTCGTCACGACAGGTTTGTGAAGAACGGAGAGAAAGAGAAAGAGAAAGAGGCACCAGCGGAAAACAGAAAACGAGTTGGAAAACATCCGCATGTTGGAGACCAGCGAGAACCCAACAGCCTGCATCCCCAGCACATGTCAGACTCCATGCAGCATCCTCCTTGCATGTCCTTGTGCATGTGTGAGGCGATTTTCAGGGCCGTCGCTGTGTGTGTGTGTCTGTGTGTGTGAGAGAGAGAGAGGGAGAGGGAGAGAGAGAGAGAGGGAGAGGGAGAGAGAGAGAGAGAGAGGGCAGGTAAAGGGTACGTCAATACGATGCTTCGGGAGTGTCAGAAATGTACCAGGGGTCTGATGTCACGTTGTTGTTCTGTAAGAGCCCCCCCTGGGAGGGGAGGAGGGAAACACAGTCACCATCCCTCCCCCCTTCCCGTGAGTGTGCGTGTGTCTCTTTCTGCATGTGTGTATGTGTGCAAATGTTGAGCTGTCCTTGAGCAAGACTGTGAAGCTTGCCTCGCTCAGTTAATACAGGCGGCTTCGGATTCGAGCCTCCGTTAAAATCTGTCACATGTAACACGTGCTCTCATCTGCGCGATAACAACTACGCATCGAGATTAAAGCGCGACACCATTTTTGCCGAGACGTCTCGAGTCTGTGCTGTGGCAATGACACGTGATTCTCCCTAAATACACGGTGGAAGGATGTGTTGGCGCTGACGCTGCGGGCTGAGAAGAGGACGGGTCCAAGATAACAGTACCGGTGTGGGAAGATGGCGGCCTGGACTCACGTTTGCGGCGGCCTCACCCAGTACCATGGCTGGGAGAGCTGGTGCTGGATCGGCTGGGAGAGCTTGGTCTGCTGCGTCCTGTGGGCCCAGGGACCACGGCCCCTGACCGGAGCTGCACCCAAAGAGGAAACACCGAGGGCGGTCTGACAGGACGCAGAAGCGGGGCAGGCTAAGCTAACTGCTAGCCCATGCAGACCAGCAGTTCCGACAGTCATCCTGGCTGGTGTTCGCTCTCTGGACAGTGCATTTTTTTGTAGTTTTTGTTGTAGTGTGGATATGTGTGTGTTCTTGTAGCTTGTATTTGTGTGTTCTTGTAGCCTGGATGTGTGTTTTTGTCTCTGTGGTGCACGGCTGTGGGCCGGGGGAAACGAGTTTTGGTTTCATTTCACGTGTGCAGGTGCATGGAAGGAAATGACAAATAAATGTTCCCGATTCCTGATTTTTGCAACTGCATGCTGCAACAACTGCATGCCGCAACAACTGCATGCTGCAACAACTGCATGCCGCAACAACTGCATCCCACAACAACTGCACGCCACAACAACTGCATGCTGCAACAACTGCATGCCGCAACAACTGCATGCCACAACAACTGCGTGCCGCAACAACTGCACGCTGCAACAACTGCATGCCACAACAACTGCACGCTGCAACAACTGCATGTCGCAACAGCTGCACGCTGCAACAACTGCATGCTGCAACAACTGCATGCCACAATAACTGCATGCTGCAACATCTGCATGCCACAACAACTGCACGCTGCTACAACTGCATGTCGCAACAACTGCACGCTGCAACAACTGCATGCCACAACAACTGCACGCTGCAACAACTGCATGCCACAACAACTGCATGCCGCAACAACTGTATGATGCAACTCGCTATGCGGAAACAAACACGATGTGCAGAAAACGATGCGAGGGAAGGCGTGGCGACCTCGTTACCGCAGTTGAAGACCCTCTGCATGAGCACAGTGCTGATGTCCAGACACTGGGACAAGAGGGAAGACGTGGCGACCTCGTTACCGCAGTTGAAGACCCTCTGCATGAGCACAGTGCTGATGTCCAGACACTGGGACAAGAGGGAAGACGTGGCGACCTCGTTACTGCAGTTGAAGACCCTCTGCATGAACACAGTGCTGATGTCCAGACACTGGGACAAGAGGGAAGACGTGGCGACCTTGTTACTGCAGTTGAAGACCCTCTGCATGAACACAGTGCTGATGTCCAGACACTGGGACAAGAGGGAAGACGTAGCGACCTCGTTACTGCAGCTGAAGACCCTCTGCATGAGCACAGTGCTGATGTCCAGACACTGGGACAAGAGGGAAGACGTGGTCGTTACTGCAGCTGAAGACCCTCTGCATGAGCACAGTGCTGATGTCCAGACACTGGGACAAGCAGGGGGACCGACAGGGTAGATAAGACTGTCTGTCTGGAGATCTCCCTCTGCTTTTCTTGTGTGTTCTCCCCATCTCTCAGATAAACAAAGTCACTCGAATGACCTCTATTTGTGTGTGTGTGTGTGTGTGTGTGTGTGTGTGTGTGTGTGTGTGTGTGTGTGTGTGTGTGTGTGTGTGTGCGTGCGTGCGTGCGTGCGTGCGTGCGTGCATGTGTTACATGGTCAAGTAAACAGACCTAGATCCAATCACAGGAGTCACGACTGACTCCCAACCGCTAGATCATAAAATGAGATGTATGAGAAATCTGCAGCAGACACTCCACACACACACACACACACACACACACACACACAAGAAACGCCGTGGCGAGGGACTATATCCTGAGACGGGGGGGGGAGCGATATCCATTGGGGAGGTGGAATGGGGTTTTGACTTCCACTCCCAGAGCCCACCACGGGCAATCCCACAACAAATATTTACAGTGCAGGCAAGAGAGAGAGAGAGAGACAGAGAGAGAGAGAGAGAGAGAGAGAGAGAGAGAGAGAGAGAGAGAGAGAGAGAGAGAGAGAGAGAGAGAGAGAGAGGACAGAGACAAATGGGGGCTTCTAGCCTCCGATGAGTCCCATTAAAATTCCTCCGACACCCACGTTGTTCGAGCGCCCCAGGCCTACAATACGTGGAATCGACAATGAGCGCCGCGCGACACGCAGTATGCGCACCCATGCTGAGCATGCGCACGTGGGCTAGCATGCACAAACCTGTGTGCACGTGTGTGTGCACGTGTGTGTGTGCATCCAATTATAGCCACTGTGGGCGGATGAAGTCCGAGTCCTCCACCACAAAGTTACTGATGAGGAGACGTATACATGAACATGCACGCTCTCCCTCTCTCTCTCTCCCTCTCTCTCACACACACACACACACACACACACACACACACACACACACACACACACAAACAAAACCGCACCCACACACACACACACACACACACACACACACAAAGAAAAAGACAAGGGAGCAATGAAATAATAAGCACTCATTCCCCCCGTGACAGACCAATAGCTAGGACTAACGAGGGGCATCAGGACTGTAGACCAGGGACTCACACACACACAAACACACACAGACACACACACACACACACACAAAGGCTCTAAAATGTAGGGGTAAAGAGGATGGGAAGAGGCAGAAAAAGGAGAACAGACACACACACACGGGGGAGATACTGACGGAAAGGTGGGCTGCTGGGGGCAAAAGCAAGAATAACTGAGTGATGAAGAGCAGCGTTTTGTTTCCTGTACTGAGCGATGAAGAGCAGGGTTTTGTGTGCGGTACTGAGTGATGAAGAGCAGGGGTTTGTGTGCGGTACTGAGTGATGATAGGCAGGGTTTTGTGCGGTACTGAGTGATGAAGAGCAGGGGTTTTTGTGCGGTACTGAGTGATGAAGAGCAG
Source organism: Lampris megalopsis (assembly GCA_022114975.2). Taxonomy (NCBI): domain Eukaryota; kingdom Metazoa; phylum Chordata; class Actinopteri; order Lampriformes; family Lampridae; genus Lampris; species Lampris megalopsis. Next base: position 73,124 of record JAJHIY020001263.1, on the reverse strand, counting down.
GGTTTTGTTTCCTGTACTGAGTGATGAAGAGCAGGGTTTTGTTTCCTGTACTGAGTGATGAAGAGCAGGGTTTTGTGCGGTACTGAGTGATGAAGAGCAGGGTTTTGTGCAGTATTGACTGATGAAGAGCAGGGGTTTGTGTGCGGTACTGAGTGATGAAGAGCAGGGGTTTTGTTTGCTGTTCTGAGTGATGAAGAGCAGGGTTTTGTGTGCGGTACTGAGTGATGAAGAGCAGGGGTTTTTGTGCGGTACTGAGTGATGAAGAGCAGGGTTTGTGTGCGGTACTGAGGAATACGCATCACTCACATCATCTTTACATACACGGAGTAAAACACCCCAGTAGTGTTTTAACACCACTGCAGGATAAAGACGGTCGTAATACTGAAGCCCACTTACTGTGAGAGTACTGCCACCTGTCCCCACTAGTAACACAACACTGTCCCCACCGGTAACTTACCACTGTCCCCACTAGTAACATACCACTGTCCCCACTAGTAACACAACACTGTCCCCACCAGTAACTTACCACTGTCCCCACTAGTAACATACCACTGTCCCCACCAGTAACATAACACTGTCCCCAATCGTAGCATAACACTGTCCCCACTAGTAACATAACACTGTCCCCACTAGTAGCATAACACTGTCCCCACTAGTAACATACCACTGTCCCCACCAGTAACATAACACTGTCCCCACTAGTAACATACCACTGTCCCCACCAGTAACACAACACTGTCCCCACTAGTAACATAACACTGTCCCCACTAGTAGCATACCACTGTCCCCACTAGTAGCATAACACTGTCCCCACTAGTAACATAACACTGTCCCCACTAGTAACACAACACTGTCCCCACTAGTAACATAACACTGTCCCCACTAGTAGCATAACACTGTCCCCACTAGTAGCATAACACTGTCCCCACCAGTAACATAACACTGTCCCCACTAGTAACATAACACTGTCCCCACTAGTAACATAACACTGACCCCACTAGTAACATAACACTGTCCCCACTAGTAGCATACCACTGTCCCCACTAGTAACATAACACTGTCCCCACTAGTAACATAACACTGTCCCCACTAGTAACATAACACTGTCCCCACTAGTAACATAACACTGTCCCCACTACTAACATAACACTGTCCCCACCAGTAACATAACACTGTCCCCACTAGTAACATAACACTGTCCCCACTACTAACATAACACTGTCCCCACTAGTAGCATAACACTGTCCCCACTAGTAACATACCACTGTCCCCACTACTAACATACCACTGTCCCCACTACTAACATACCACTGTCCCCACTACTAACATAACACTGTCCCCACTAGTAACATAACACTGTCCCCACTAGTAACATAACACTGTCCCCACTACTAACATAACACTGTCCCCACTAGTAACATAACACTGTCCCCACTAGTAACATAACACTGTCCCCACTAGTAACATAACACTGTCCCCACTAGTAACATAACACTGTCCCCACTAGTAACATAACACTGTCCCCACTAGTAACATAACACTGTCCCCACTACTAACACAACACTGTCCCCACTAGTAACATAACACTGTCCCCACTAGTAACATAACACTGTCCCCACCAGTAACATAACACTGTCCCCACTAGTAGCATAACACTGTCCCCACTAGTAACATAACACTGTCCCCACTACTAACATAACACTGTCCCCACCAGTAACATAACACTGTCCCCACTAGTAACATAACACTGTCCCCACTACTAACATAACACTGTCCCCACTACTAACACAACACTGTCCCCACTAGTAACATAACACTGTCCCCACTAGTAACATAACACTGTCCCCACTACTAACATAACACTGTCCCCACCAGTAACATAACACTGTCCCCACTAGTAACATAACACTGTCCCCACTACTAACATAACACTGTCCCCACTAGTAGCATAACACTGTCCCCACTAGTAACATACCACTGTCCCCACTACTAACATACCACTGTCCCCACTACTAACATAACACTGTCCCCACTAGTAACATAACACTGTCCCCACTAGTAACATAACACTGTCCCCACTAGTAACATAACACTGTCCCCACTAGTAACATAACACTGTCCCCACTACTAACATAACACTGTCCCCACTAGTAACATAACACTGTCCCCACTAGTAACATAACACTGTCCCCACTACTAACATAACACTGTCCCCACTAGTAGCATAACACTGTCCCCACTAGTAACATACCACTGTCCCCACTACTAACATACCACTGTCCCCACTACTAACATAACACTGTCCCCACTAGTAACATAACACTGTCCCCACTAGTAACATAACACTGTCCCCACTACTAACATAACACTGTCCCCACTAGTAACATAACACTGTCCCCACTAGTAACATAACACTGTCCCCACTAGTAACATAACACTGTCCCCACTAGTAGCATAACACTGTCCCCACTACTAACATAACACTGTCCCCACTAGTAACATACCACTGTCCCCACTAGTAACATACCACTGTCCCCACTACTAACATACCACTGTCCCCACTACTAACATAACACTGTCCCCACTAGTAACATAACACTGTCCCCACTAGTAACATAACACTGTCCCCACTACTAACATAACACTGTCCCCACTAGTAACATAACACTGTCCCCACTACTAACATAACACTGTCCCCACTAGTAACATAACACTGTCCCCACTAGTAACATAACACTGTCCCCACTACTAACATAACACTGTCCCCACTACTAACATAACACTGTCCCCACTACTAACATAACACTGTCCCCACTAGTAACATAACACTGTCCCGACCTAGTAAAAAAGGAAACAGGTGATTCGGGGCAGTTTTAGTCCAGGACAAAAGGACCCCGGGGACAACGCAACAAACACCGCTGTGTGCTGCTGACACAGCTGTCAGGGCCCGGCCTGGCTGTCTGCTGAGGGCTTTGAGAGGAGACGCTCTGGTCTAGCACTGGTGCACACACACACACACACACACACACACACACTTACTCTAAGTGAGTGGTGGGCCGAGCCTTGACAAGGTAACAGCAGGTCAGTCTGTCAATTTTGGTCAAATCTATGTGTGTGTGTGCCTGTTAGTATGCATGCTAGTGTGCATGTTAGTGTGCATGTTAGTGTGCATGTTAGTGTGCATGCTAGTGTGCATGCTAGTGTGCATGTTAGTGTGCATGTTAGTGTGCATGCTAGTGTGCATGTTAGTGTGCATGCTAGTGTGCATGCTAGTGTGCATGTTAGTGTGCATGCTAGTGTGCATGTTAGTGTGCATGCTAGTGTGCGTGTTAGTGTGCATGCTAGTGTGCATGCTAGTGTGCATGCTAGTGTGCATGCTAGTGTGCATGTTAGTGTGCATGCTAGTGTGCATGTTAGTGTGCATGCTAGTGTGTGTGTGTTAGTGTGCATGCTAGTGTGCATGTTAGTGTGCATGCTAGTGTGCATGCTAGTGTGCATGTTAGTGTGCATGCTAGTGCGTGTGCACACACTTGTTTCAGAGTGAGCACTCGTGTGTTCTCCCTTTCATGTCCTCAGTCAATCAACAAGAGCGAATTGGACCACCACTTCCCAGCACTCACGGGGGAATTCTGGGTAATCTGCACTACACACCTCTTAAATCAACTCGCGCGATATATCAACTTTTTTTCCTCCTCCTTTTTCTCCTCAATTGTTCTTGGTCAATTACCCCCACTCCTCCGAGCCGCCCCGGTCTCTGCTCCACCCCCTCTGCTGATCCGGGGAGGGCTGCAGACTACCACGTGCCTCCTCCCATACATGTGGAGTCACCAGCCGCTTCTTTTCACCTGACAGTGAGGAGTTTCACCGGGGGGACGTAGCACATGGGAGGATCACGCTATTCCTCCCAGTTCCCCCGCACCCCGACTGACCAGAGGAGGCGCTAGTGCAGCGACCAGGACACATACCCACATCCGCCTTCACACCCGCCCATCAACTCGCGAGATTTACGACCTGTGGTGCCCATGTCGTCCAAAAACAACTCCAGAAGGCAGAAGAAAGCGTGTGCCTCCTCTCTTCCCTCCTCCTCCTCCTCCTCTTACTGTGTCCATGTCTCCGCCTAACACGCAAAAGACAGGGACAGCAAAGTAACACAAGTTACTTGTATCGCTCTCCTGCTTGACCACAATGCACTTTGTCATCCTCTGGGCCAATCGGATATCCCCGGGAAAGCGTTTTGCCCCAGCTGCCGGGGGACAGACTGATGAGAGTGAGGGGGGGGGGTATGAAGCGTTGCCGTGTGTCGGATTGATGGGCACAGCTGGCGGTTTCAAGACTCGGACATAGCGACGTGTGTATATGGAAGGTCCCCCCCTCCCCCACACAGACACACACATCACCCCTTCTCACAGATACACAATCATGCTGCACGCACAACTGTAGTGTGCTGCTTTTTTGCCCCTGCTCAATACTTCTGCACAACAACCGACTTGTAAAGGAACTGTAGCGGTTGTGTTGCAGGTCTGCAGCCCTCCCCGGATCGGCAGGATGGGTGGAGCAGCGACTCGGAGGAGTGGGGTAACTGGACGGGTACCATAAGGGAGAAAGAAAGAAAATAAATAAAAGAAAATAACTGTGTGACATCGTCATAATGCATGTTAAGGCTGGATGAGTTGCCTTGGTGACAGTGGTATCACGTTCAGATGCATTATGGGACATCCTTCATGATGCAGCCATTTTGAGGCCTTCATCGTCGTCTGTATATTGAATGTTGGATGATTAATACTAAGTGATTTTTTTCTAGCAATACAGCGGAAAGGACTGCAAGTGTAAAGCGCCACCCAGCCAACACGCAAGCACATCACCTGGATCGAATCCTATTCTGACAATCTCGCCGCAATCCACTGCAGGGCTCCATCGGTGTGCCGGGGCCGTATCTCACCCCCGCCTCGCTGGGGTGTCATCGCAGCTAACGCCTGGCAAATTTCTCCATTTATATTCAGCCCCCACTTGCAGTTAAAAGACGAGTTACCCCGAAGAAAAAATTCAATTTTCCAGTTTTTAGATCTTGGCTTTCATCACTTCTCTCTCCTTCACCCCAGGTTTCCCTTTCTCCCCTTTTTTTCACCCCTTCAGCCATGGATTTGGGGTGAGATAAATGAAAAATTGAGAGAGAGAGAGAGAGAGAGAGAGAGAGAGAGAGAGAGAGAGAGAGAGAGAGAGAGAGAGAGAGAGAAAGTAAGCAAGAGAGTGAGAGAGAGTGAGAGAGACTGAATGAGAGTGAGAGTGAGCGAGCGTAAGAGAGGGTGAGAGTAAGAGAGAGAGGGTGAGAGAGTGCGAGTAAGAGAGAGTGAGAGTGAGACTAAGAGAGCGAGGGAGAGAGAGTGAGAGTAAGAGTGAATGAGACTAAGCGAAAGTGAGAGAGAGTAAGAGATCGAGAGAGTGAGATAAGAGTGAGTGAGAGTGAGAGAGTGAGAGAGACTGAATGAGAGTGAGAGTGAGCGAGCGTAAGAGAGTGTGATAGTAAGACAGAGAGGGTGAGAGAGTGCGAGTAAGAGAGAGTGAGAGTGAGACTAAGAGAGTGAGGGAGAGAGAGGGAGAGTAAGAGTGAATGAGACTAAGTGAAAGTGAGAGAGAGTAAGAGATCGAGAGAGTGAGATAAGAGTGAGTGAGAGTAAGAGAGTGAGTGAGAGTAAGAGAGTGAGAGAGAGTGAGAGATTGATAGAGACTGAATGAGAGTGAGAGTGAGCGAGCGTAAGAGAGTGTGAGAGTAAGACAGAGAGAGTGGGAGAGTGAGATAAGAGAGTGGGAGAGTAAGAGATTGAGCGAGTGACGGTAAGAGCGAGTGAGATATTGAGAGAGTGAGAGTGAGAGAGAGAGAGAGAGAGAGAGAGGGGGGGGGGTGTTTGCCAGGGGTGCAGGAGTTGGAGATTGTAACATGACAGACTTGGTTTGCAGGTGTACATGTGTGAGTCTGTGTGAGACAGACAGGTTGATGGATGATGGGGGGAGCAACACAGAGTGAGAAACAGACAGAGAACAAGACATAAGTGGAACAATGCAGCCAAAGAACAAGAGAGACTCGCATGAAGACAGACACAGGAGTGTGTGAGGAATATGTCTTCTTATCATCTAAATCCATCCCATCACAACACGATGGATTATATCCTGCACCCTCCCTCATCTGCCTGCAGAGAATCTGTCGAACCAATTCTCTCTTGTTTTCCACACCACACAAGCATCTTTCCTCTGAAGTTTATGTATTTATTATGCATCCCCGTTCACAGGTTGGAAATGCACTGTAGCAGTCCTAAAGCTGAGTGATGCTGGGTGATGCTGGGTGATGCTGGGTGATGCTGGGTGATGCTGGGTGATGCTGGGTGATGCTGGGTGATGCTGGGTGATGCTGGGTGATGCTGGGTAATGCTGGGTGATGCTGGGTGATGCTGGGTGATGCTGGGTAATGCTGGGTGATGCTGGGTGATGCTGGGTGATGCTGGGTGATGCTGGGTAATGCTGGGTGATGCTGGGTGATGCTGGGTGATGCTGAATGATGCTGGGTGATGCTGGGTGATGCTGGGTAATGCTGGGTGATGCTGGGTGATGCTGGGTGATGCTGAATGATGCTGGGTAATGCTGGGTGATGCTGGGTGATGCTGGGTGATGCTGGGTGATGCTAGGGAATGCTGGGTGATGCTGAGTGATGCTGGGTAATGCTGGGTGATGCTGGGTAATGCTGGGTGATGCTAGGGAATGCTGGGTGATGCTGGGTAATGCTGGGTAATGCTAGGTGATGGAGGGGAATGCTAGGTGATGCTGGGTAATGCTGGGTGATGCTGGGTGATGCTGGGTGATGCTGAGTGATGCTGGGTAATGCTGGGTGATGCTGGGTAATGCTAGGTGATGGAGGGGAATGCTGGGTGATGCTGGGTAATGCTGGGTAATGCTAGGTGATGGAGGGGAATGCTGGGTGATGCTGGGTAATGCTGGGTAATGCTAGGTGATGGAGGGGAATGCTGGGTAATGGCCGTGCCGCCGCTGTGCCGTGCATGACAGAGCTGGCCGGCTGGGGGAGAATCACTATCGATCCAACCAGCGCTGCTGCCAGCAGCCTGCCACGCTGCTGCTTGCCTCCCTGTCCCAGCACAGTACAACTTGTTGGGAATGTCAATCTGCACGCACGCGCGCGCACACACACACACACACACACACACACATTCGGACATGTAACAACATACATATGGACACAAACGAAAATGCAAACACACACATATACAAACAAACACACACACACATTCAAACATGCAACAACATACATATGGACACAAACGCAAACACACACACAAGCACACACTTACACAAACACACACACACATTCAAACATGCAACAACACACACACACACACACACACATTCAACAACGTACACACAGAAATAAACACACACAAACACAGGCAAGCCCAAAGATGCAAATAAAGCACATATGCAAATGTCCACACATGCGCGCACGCACACACACACACACGCATATAATAAAATACACATACACATTCAGACATGCAACAATGCTCACATGGAAAAAAACACCGACAAACGCAGGCGAGCCCGAAGACGTAAACCAAGCATTAACAAAATACGCACACACGTATGCATGCATGAGCGCACGTGCACACACACACACACACACACACACACCACAAAGGAGTCACAACAACAAAGACACACACATTCAGATGTGCAACAACACACACACACACACACACATTCAGATATGCAACAATACACACATGGAAACACACACAAACACAGGCAAGCCCAAAGATGCAAATCAAGCACACACAAAATGTGCAAGTACAAAGACCCTTAGAGCGCCACGCACACACACACACACACACACACACACACACACACACACACAGCCAGCACATGAACCTTGCCATGCAGACACGTGCAGAGTGCTGCAGGTGCAGTGTGATGTACAGAATGTGTGCAGTGTGGTGTACAGAAAATGTACAATGTGGTGTATAGAACGGGTGCATTGTGATGATGTATAGAAAGTCTGCATTGTGATGATGTATAGAAAGTGTGCATTGTGATGATGTGTAGAAAGTGTGCATTGCGATGATGTATAGAAAGTGTGCATTGTGATGATGTATAGAAAGTGTGCATTGTGATGATGTATAGAAAGTGTGCAGTGTGGTGTATAGAACGTGTGCAGTGTGATGATGTATAGAAAGTGTGCAGTGTGGTGTATAGAAAGTGTGCAGTGTGGTGTATAGAAAGTGTGCATTGTGATGATGTATAGAAAGTGTGCATTGTGGTGTATAGAAAAGCAGGTGTACTGAGCGCTCCATATATCATTTACAGGGCAGATAAACCAATAATGTGCTTCAGTGCCTTTTACTCTGTTTATTGTTTGACTCCTAACAACCCCATCCTCCCCAAAACCTCACACACACACACACACACACACACACACACACACACACACACACACACACACACACACACACTATCCCTTGTCTTTTTCTACCATCAGCTTTAGGACTGCTGCATCAGCGACTCAGACGGTTCAAGACACACACACACACACACACACACACACAACACACACAAGCACAAACACACACTCCCCAAAGGAGTCAGCGGTGGGGTGATGGGGTTACATTACTGTTAAACCCACCCCCTCTCCGACTCTAACCCATCCACCCCCTCATCCCCCTCTTCCTTCTGATCTGACCATATTCTCTCTTTCTCCCCCACACGTCACTCACCCCCAACCAAAACCTCCTCTTCATTTACAATTAATCAATCTCCGCCGTCTGGGGCCGGGGTTCTCCATGCAGAGTGAGCGAGAGGGGAGACGGCAGGTGGAGGGGGTGAGAGAAAAGGGAGGAGGAGAATTGTAGCAGGGTGACAATATAAAAAGCCTCTATTGTGGTGTTAATACATATGGCGGGCAGTGTTAGTGCAGGATGAAAGTCACTCTTTATTTGGGATCAGACACACAATACCCTGGGAGGGAGAGGGGGGGCGGGGGTTCAGGAGAGGAGAGAGAGGGAGGTTCAGGAGGAGAGAGAGGGGGGGTTCAGGAGAGAGAGAGAGGAAGCGAGCGAGAGAGAGAGGGAGGTTCAGGAGGAGAGAGAGGGGGGTTCAGGAGAGGAGAGAGAGACAGAGGGAGGTTCAGGAGGAGAGGTGGGGGGTTCAGGAGAGGAGAGAGAGAGGTTTAGGAGAGGAGAGAGAGGGGGGGTTCAGGAGAGAGAGAGAGAGCGAGCGAGAGAGAGAGGGAGGTTCAGGAGAGGAGAGAGAGAGGGGGAAGTTCAGGAGGAGAGAGAGGGGGAGTTCAGGAGAGGAGAGAGAGAGAGAGAGGGAGGTTCAGGAGGAGAGAGAGGGGGGTTCAGTAGAGGAGAGAGAGAGAGGTTCAGGAGAGGAGAGAGAGAGAGAGAGGGAGGTTCAGGAGGAGAGAGAGAGAGGGTCAGGAGAGGAGAGAGAGAGGGAGGTTCAGGAGGAGAGGAGGGGGGTTCAGGAGAGGAGAGAGAGAGGTTTAGGAGAGGAGAGAGAGGGGGGGTTCAGGAGGAGAGAGAGAGAGAGAGCGAGAGAGAGAGGGAGGTTCAGGAGAGGAGAGAGAGAGAGAGGGGGGTTCAGGAGGAGAGAGAGGGGGAGTTCAGGAGGGGAGAGAGAGAGAGAGAGAGAGGGAGGTTCAGGAGGAGAGAGGGGGGGTTCAGGAGAGGAGAGAGAGAGAGGTTTAGGAGAGGAGAGAGAGAGAGGTTCAGGAGAGGAGAGAGAGAGAGGGAGGTTCAGGAGGAGAGAGGGGGGTTCAGGAGAGGAGAGAGAGAGAGGTTTAGGAGAGGAGAGAGAGAGAGGGGTTCAGGAGGGGAGGGGGAGAGAGAGAGGTTTAGGTGAGGAGTGAGAGAGAGATGACAAAAGGGCAGAGCGAGGAAGACAGTGAGATAGCACAAGGAGGAAGAGATTGAGGTGGCAGGAGAGGAAGGAGAAAAATACGGCAGGGGAGGAGAGAAAACGACACAGCAGAGGAAGAAAGGGAGGAGGGAGATAGAGATGGAGGTTAGAGTGTGTCGGTTAGAGGAGAATTGAGGGGGGAGTACCGATGGATAGCTAGATAAATGGGCGGATGGGGGGGGGTTGAAAGCACAAAGGATGAAAGAAACGGGATAATGGGATGGAGAGATGAGGGAAACGGATGCGGGACATGTGATGGAGGGGGAGCCGGACAGAAAGGTGATACGTGGCGCGAGCCGTCGTGCGGGACCCGCCCGGCGCTGTGACGCGGCTGCTCGAGTGGTGCTGAGGCAACACGTCTCCCTAGGCAACCCCGCATCCCCTGACTTCCAGGACGCTGCAGCTATTAGACCCGCCCATCGTTCCTCAACCGGGAGCCAGAGCTGTTCCGGAGACTCCGCCCGCCGGATGCGACCGGCGCGGGTCGTTATTGCCTTGAGACGTCGTGCATCACAAATTCATCAGGCTCATTAATCCTCCATCTATCAGCTCGTGGAACAGAGCGGGCGGTCTGGCTCCCTGCCCTCCACCTGCACAACGGGGCCCTGTGCAGGTGGAGGCGCAGATTTCACACAGCTCTTCCTGACACCGTCAGCACTGTGGGTTCTCCACGTGCCGCCGCCTGCCTGACAACTCGCTAAACTTGGCCCACGTTGGGACTGCAAAAAATTATTTATTTATTTATTTTTTGCAGCTAAACTTGGACCGCTTTAATCGGCGCGGGGCGCTATAAAGGGATTAGCGGCAGACATTTTATTTTTAGATACCACGTTGGACAACTAGGCCACTATGAGCGGCCGCAATGTCACAGCTCTCCGCTGCCGCCATGGGCCGCTTATACGCAGGATCAACAACGGCTTGGACTAAATTCAATTAATAGACTCATACAAAATAAAATCTCGGGGAAAAAATGTGATTAATGGGTTGTCGTGGCAACACAAAGCCAGGATTTGCTATTGTGGAGTAAATGGATCGCATTTACGTAGCGCTTTTCTAGCCGCAACAGCCGCTCGAGCGCCTTACAATTAATGAATGGCACGCGCACGCACACACGCACACGCACACGCACGCACACACACACACCCCGATGGCCGCGTCAGCCATGCAAGGTAACAACCAGCTCATCGGGAGCAGTTAGGGGTTAGGTGTTTTGCTCAAGGACACCTTGACACCCCCCCTTCCTTTTCTCCCCAGTTGTACTTGACCATTTACCCCACTCTCCCGAGCCGTCCCGGTCTCTGCCCCACCCCCTCTGCCGATCCGGGGAGGGCTGCAGACTACCACATGCCTCCTCCCATACATGTGGAGTCGCCAGTCACGTCTTTTCACCTGACAGTGAGGAGTTTCACCAGGGGGATGTAGCACGTGGGAGGATCACGCTATTCCCCCTCCTCCTGATCAGGCGACCCAACCGACCAGAGGAGGGCGCTAGTGAAGTGACCAGGACACATACCTACATCCGGCTTCCCACCCGCAGACACGACCTGTGTCTAGGGACGCCCGACGAAGCCGGAGGTAACACGGGGATTCGAACCGGCGATCCCCGTGTTGGTAGGCAACGGAATAGACCGCTACGCCACCCGGACGCCCTCACCTCGACATGCTTACAAGGAGGAGCCGAGGATCGAACCTGCAACCATCCAGTTACCAGACGACCTGCTCCGTCTCCCGAGCCCTCGGAACAGGTTGGGCCTTGCAGGACGCAATGCCCAATGCAGTCATGACGGTTTCCAGTGGTTTTATTCTCTCTTCCCCCGCCTTGTTTTATCTTAATTATAGCCCATTAACACCAAACCGCAATAACGATGCGTAACATAAACATCACCAGAGTTTAGACCCAAGCTCCGGCTTGCCAAGCAACATCCGACACAGCCTCCTTTGAGCACAGATCAGCGCACAGATTTCCTGCAAGGTCAGCCCGAAGATAGCAGATGAGGTCTGTCGGGCCGACTCACTTCCAGTCCGTCTGAGTGGCAGATCCAGGTCAGGTCAACCCATTCGGGCAAGGGGGCTGAGCGTAGCAGTATTAATAATTTATAATGTGTTCAAAATCACTTTCTTAACAGCGCAATATCAAACTGTGTTAATGCTTTCGGGAACTATTTCCAAACATGTTTTTGGAAATACCTCTTACTTTATACAGTATAAAGTACTACTGTCTTCCCGTTCGCCGTTTGATCGCTGATGGACAGACACGTTATGCAATAGATCGCTTCCATTTTCACTGCTTGGCCACTTATACTCAGGTAGTCTGCATTTAGAATATTTTATGCACGCTCAAATTAAAGGTAAAATCGTTTCCATGGGGACGTCCGGGTGGCGTAGCGGTCTATTCCGTTGCCTACCAACACGGGGATCGCCGGTTCGAATCCCCGTGTTACCTCCGGCTTGGTCGCGCGTCCCTACAGACACAATTGGGCCATGTCTGCGGGTGGGAAGCCGGATGCGGGTATGTGTGCTGGTCCCTGCACTAGCGCCTCCTCTGGTCGGTTGATTGTAAACCGGAGTGGGGGCCAACGTGGCTCAAGGGGCCACACACAAGAGCCCTGCCACCAGCTGGCAAAACCACAGATCGATAGCGCCGATCAATGCTGAGGCCAGAGATGATCAGGGGTCATGCCCCTTCCATCATGTGCTGTGTGATGAGAGGTACCCATTCAGGAGCACATTCTGCATCGCGACAGACGTATCGGATGAGAGAGAATGCAATAATGGGACTTGGAGCAGGTGATCGACCTTGTCCACGCGGGTGTCACCGTGTAGATTAAATACAACAGTACAAGTCAGACGTCATTTGAGTAGTGCTACATCATATTGTAGTCCCCGAGTGCTTCACAATCACATTACACATCCTCCAACAGATAAACATACAACAGACGACCCCTAGCCTTACATCAGTCACCTGGATGTGGAAGAACGCCACAGAAGAAAAAGAAAAAGTTCATCAGTTAAATCCTATCATACATCCGCGTAGCGTAGCGGTCTATTCGGTTGCTTACCAACACGTGGATCGCCAATTCGAATCCCCGTGTTACTTCCGGCTTGGTCGGGCGTCCCTAGACACAGGTCGTGTCTGTAGGTGGGAAGCCAGATGTGGGTATGTGTCCTGGTCGCTCAATAGCGCCTCCTCTGGTCGGTTGGGGCGCCTGTTCGGGGGGACTGGGGAGAATAGCGTGATCCTCCCATGTGCTAAATCCCCCTGGGGAAACTCCTCACCGTCAGGTGAAAAGAAGCGGCTTGCGACTCCACGTGTATGGGAGGAGGCATGTGGTAGTCTGCAGCCCTCCCCGGATCGGCAGGGGGGTGGAGCAGTGACCGGGACGGGGGTACGTTGGCCAGAAAATACAATTGGGGAGGAAAAAGGGGGGGTAGAACAAAAAGTCCTATCACACAGCAGGGTGTATAAGGACACCATACAGACTCGAGATGGGTCAGATGTGTCGGCACAGAAGCAACACTAACATTGGCTCCATATATCTCGTTGGGTGGACCAAACTTCCACTCCGGAGCCAGTAGCCCACCAGCACATATCAGTTTGCCTCCATGGCCTTGCCTCTGAACAGCCTCAGTTCATTCTCCCCCAAATCACTCTGGGGTCCTTATCACCCGAGGAGCAGGTCCCAAATCGGTGTCTCGGGATAGGATAAAAGGAAGGCCAATTCACTACAGCGGGGGATGATGACACACTAGCTTGCAGGAACGATGGAGAGAGAGCGGAGGAGGACGAACCAGGGGGGGACTCGTTATATGGCGGGGCTGCAGGAGGGCTTAGCTGGCGTAGCTCTCAGCTCTGGAACACATGCTTTTCTCTCTAAGGCGAAGGAGGGCACCCCGACTCACGGATTTACAGTTTGAGCTGATAGAAGGAAGGCAAATGTGCAGGTCACGGCCAAGCCATTTCCCCCTCCCGGTACCCCAGAGCTATAGTTCGGCTGCCTCTTGAAAGCGGCGTCGATATCAGCACTCTGTCCACAAGAGAGGCGGTTAACTTTACCTGACGTTTAATTTCCAGAAAGCGTGTGCAAACACTGGACTTAACCCTACGGGCTGGGAGCGAAGTGCTCCACCAAAAGTATGTGTGGGATAAAACCTGCTGAATTGTTGAAAGTGGGCCACATCGTAGGAGGGAGTTGGGGTGGACACATCATATTCCTAGCGTCAGCAGGTGTGGGAAAATATCAGGCATAAACAACTTTTGTTGTGTCAGAACTGTGAGTCAGTCTTTGAAAAGTGTGTCTTGAAGGCATGCTAGCTCAGTTAAAGGTCTGTTTATCAGCGTTAATGACATATTCCGGGCGGCACGGTGGCGCAGTGGTTAGCGCGGTCGCCTCACAGCAAGAAGGTCCTGGGTTCGAGCCCCGGGGTAGTCCAACCTTGGTGTGATGGCCTGGCGGCCTGTCCAGGGCGTCGCCCCGCCTGCCGCCCAATGGCTGCTGGGATAGGCTGCAGAATCCCTGCGACCCTGAGAGCAGGATAAGCGGTTTGGATAATGGATGGATGACATATACCTGACACAAGGCTGAAGGAGGTTGACCTAAGAGCGGGTTCGTCCTCAACAGGATCCGCAGCTTCTTGGGGTTTTCCTATCGGAACACCCGGGAAAAGCCTTTTCCTCTGGAGTACCATCAACACTGAAAGCGGTAGAATGGATAAAACTTGGTTGCTAATTACTCTCTGTCTCTATTTTGAGGTCTTCTTTCATCACATGAGTTGTTCCATAAGTGTAAGTGAACTGCTCCCACCAGCATTCTGCCCATAATGTCGTCCGGGTCTCTCACCCCCAAGAATAATGTTGGGCAAAGAAGACAGATTGGTCTTCAAAAGGAAACATCCAGTTACTTTTAAATTGGGGGACAGACAAATAAGTCAGAAAGGGGTCTCAGTAGAGAACCATGCTGCCATGTCCCTGTTAATAGCAGGAGATAACAGCACTGTCTGAAATAACAAAGTTGTTCTCATCCCGGGGTTAGCGTCTGCAAACCAGACGAGAGCATCTCATTACGTGACCGCCCGCTTGAAGGATCTGAAAAACTGATCGCTGAACAATGTTCATAGTTGTCTTTCCTGTTCTTTCTCTTTAACCCATCTCATCAGTGTCTGCGTTCACTCATCCGGTGTTACCCACACAACGGCACCCCGTATATTACTGGTCCACGTAGGTCTGGAGTCCCATTTTCTTGTTTTTGCTTTCCCCCCCCCACACCTTTTTCTCCCCAGTTGTACGTGGCCAATTACCCCACTCCTGTCTGCCATGTGCGGCTTCCCACCCGCAGACAGCCAGTTGTGTCTGTAGGCTCCCCGTGTTGCAGTCACATTTTCTCACATCAAATGTCCCAAATTTTGTAACAACAAATGTGCGGTGCTTTGGCAGTGGTACGAGTTGTACTCATGCCAGAGATGGAGCAGTGTTATCAAACAGCAGAGCGCTCGTCGGCGTCTCCAATGGAAGCGGTGTGATTGAGATTTAAGAGACGCCGGCTGGGCCCCGCACCCTTGCCAGCCTAGCAGCGAATCCCGCCTACACAAATATAGATCCACATCTCATTCTTATGGCTGCAACGACGTGTTTTAGCCTTGCAAGCCGGAGGAGTCTGAGGAGCTGATGTCGTTGATCAAACCGCCCAACACTTCTGACCTCCCTCTCCTGCACGGCGCTGCTAATAAGCAGCCTCGGTAAAGACGAGCCTCGATCACGGCCTTGGAGGCGGATTCATCTGGGCAACATAGGCAGATCTCACCACGGTGGCTTTGATGGAGATGAGAAAACGACAAGGCTAAACAACAAGCTTACAAAACTGGGAGTCACGGTGTTAATGACTCAGGCATCCATTACGGAGAGCTAGATGGTTTGAGTCAGCCACAATCTTGTCTTGTAAAAGATAAATGTCAGCAGATGCTCTAATTGAAAGCACATCAAGAATATAATTGGGGGGCGTCCGGGTAGCGTAGCGGTCTAATCCGTTGCCTACCAACACGGGGATCGCAGGTTCGAAACCCCGTGTTACCTCCGGCTTGGTTGGGCGTCGCCACAGACACAATTGGCCATGTCTGCGGGTGGGAAGCCGGATGTGGGTGTGTGTCCTGTTCGCTGCACTGGCGCCTCCGCTGGTCGGTCAGGGCGCCTGTTTATCGCGGATGGGGAACTGGGGGGAATAGCGTGATCCTCCCACGCACTACGTCCCCCTGGTGAAACTCCCCACTGTCAGGTGAAAAGAAGCGGCTGGTGTATGGGGGGAGACTGCAGCCTGCTGATGAACTTCTTCTCCAGGTACATCAAGCCATAGCTCTTAGATCTTATAAGGTGACGTGACTTCCACAAGAGCAACAGACACATGGTGGCTACATCATCATCATCATCATCATCATCATCATCATCATCCTCATGACTCATCATTCTGAATGGTTTGGGTACTAAGCATAAGAACCACGGGACAACATCTCCAAGTGAAATTGTGCTCAAGGTGAAGGAGGCCACATGGGTCTTGATGTGTGAAGCTAAGCTCCTAGTCCATCTCAACCTTCTCATACTGAGGCCTGCTGCTGTGTATATATATATACCCCCCCGCTCTCTTTTTCTCCCCAATTATACTTGGCCAATTACCCCACTCTCCGAGCCATCCCGGTCACTGCTCCACCCCTTCTGCTGATCCGGGGAGGGCTGCAGACCACCCCCTTCCTCCTCCGATACATGTGGAGTCAACGGCCGCTTCTTTTCACCTGACGGGGAGGAGTTTCACCAGGGGGACGTAGCACGTGGGAGGATCACGCTATTCCCCCCCCCTGAACAGACGCCCCGACCGACCAGAGGAGGCGCTAATTCAGCGACTAGGACGCATACCCACATCCGGCTTCCCACCCGCAGACACTGCCAATTGTGTCTGTCGGGACGCCCGAGCCAGCCGGAGGTAACACGGGGATTCGAACCAGTGATCCCTGTGTTGGTAGGCAACGGAACAGACCGCTAGGCCACCCGGTGCTGTGTATATTTTAACACCTGGTTAAATCAAACGCAAAGAAGAAAATGGCCTACATAAGGTCAACGACTAGCTAATATAGTGTAACGTGCATGGATAAGGAGACACGCTGGCTGCTAGCTGACGGGTCGGACCCTTTAGTCGAGCGGTCAGCGATGTCTCCCGCGGTGCGGAGGATACGGGTTCGCGCCCCGGCCGCGGCAGTTCCTGTGGTTGCCCCCCGAATTGGCGACAATATCTATAAAAGAGTCGCACAACTGGAAAGTCTCCCGTTAAACAAAACAGGGGAGGAGGGGGGAGTCTGGCGCCTCTGAGATTATCTTGTGTTTGTGCCGAAGTGTGCCAAGGGCCCCTCAAAGCGGTCCGCGGCGAAGGGTCTTCAGCAGATCTATAATGGAGCTGTCAGTGACGCCCCGCAGAACGGCTGACGTTGTCTATGTGGAGCCGCTCACTTCTCGCCCTAATTGCCTCGAGTCCCACTGATCACTCGAGGCCCCTCACACCTTCCGTGTGTGATCCCCTCGCACCACATGTAATCCCCTCACAAGGCCCGCCGTCCCGCTCCCCCGCTCCTGCTGGTGTGATTAGCAGGATCGATCACAAGGCGTGTGTGTGTGTCTGTGTGTGTGTACTACACGTGACCCTTCGATACATGGAGACAGAGGACGGGAAGGAAGTAGACATGTGGGCGCATGCTGATATTTAGTTGTGGAAATCGAAGCGGTGTGCTTGATAACACGTGCTTGCATTGCATACATACGCACCACATGCGTGCGCACACACACACGCACAAACAAAAACTCGATGAGACTCGCACTCACACTCAGCAAGCACAGGGACACACAGAACGGACAAGAAGACAAAACAACAATCTCACAAACACACGCACAACCACATTTACACGAACGCATACACACACGACAGCACGTCGGTCGAGCAGGACGAGCAGCCCCGCCCCCCCCCGTGTACCCACGTGGCACTTTCCTGTAACCTGTTGTTTTAGGATCCTCCTGGTGTCTGGTTAAGAATTTATCCTCTTTCTTATTTGGCTTTTCTCCAAATCAAAAAAAAAAACCTCATGTTTCTGTCTGTTTTCTCCTTCTCCGTCTATCTGTCTGTCGCCATATGTGTCTGTCTTTCTGTCTGTCTGACAGTGTTTCTGTCTGTCTGTCTGATTGTGTTTCTGTCTGTGTGTCTGCTTGTGTATCTGTCTGTCTGTCTGATTGTGTATCTGTCTGTCTGTCTGCTTGTGTATCTGTCTGTCTGTCTGCTTGTGTATCTGTCTGTCTGTCTGCTTGTGTATCTGTCTGTCTGTCTGATTGTGTTTCTGTCTGTGTGTCTGCTTGTGTATCTGTCTGTCTGTCTGTGTTTCTGTCTGTTTGTCTCTCTGTCTGTCTTGTCTGTCTGTCTGTCTGTCTGTCTGTCTGTCTGTCTGTGTGTCCGTCTGTCTGTCTGTCTGTCTGTCTGTCTGTCTGTCTGTCTGTCTGTCTAATGTGTTTCTGTCTGTGTGTGTGTGTCTGTCTGGGTCTGTGTGTCTGTCTGTCTGTGTGTCTGCCTCTGTCTGTCTCTGTCTGTGTGTCTGCCTCTGTCTGTGTCTGTCTGTGTGTCTGTCTGTGTCTGTCTGTGTCTGTCTGTGTCTGTCTGTGTGTCTGTCTGTGTGTCTGTCTGTGTATCTGTCTGTGTCTGTGTGTCTGTCTGGCTTTTTCTGCCCAGTTGTACCTGGCCAATTACCCCACTCTCCCGAGCCGTCCCGGTCGCTGCTCCACCCCCTCTGCCGATCCGGGGAGGGCTGCAGACTACCACATGCCTCCTCCCATACATGTGGAGTCGCCAGCTGCTTCCTTTCACCTGACAGTGAGGAGTTTCACCAGGGGGACGTAGCACATGGGAGGATCACGCTATTACCCCAGTTCCCCTCCCCCCCCCCGAACAGGCACCTCGACCGACCAGAGGAGGCGCTAGTGCAGCAACCAGGACACACACCCACATCCGGCTTCCCACCCACAGACACAGCCAACTGTGTCTGTAGGGACGCCTGACCAAGCCGGAGGTTACACGGGGATTCGAACCGGTGATCCCCGTGTTGGTAGGCAACAGAACAGACCGCTAAGCTACCCAGATGCCCCCTAGTTAAGAATGTTTCATGTTGTCAAGGTCAACCAACGGCCCATGGGGTTCGTGTGGCGGCCATCTTGAATTGATGTCCACACGGGTGGCAAAAAAACGTCGATTTTCACAATTCTGAACCAGACAACATACAAAGACAAATGAACCCACTTTTTCATTGAACTTTGACACCAGGGATCAAACGGAAAGGTCACTGACACGGTACAACCCCTCTTTGCTGGTGAAAAACAGGCAAATAAGACATTTTAGGCTCATAGCAATATAACCTTTGCAATTTTTTCCTGCAATAGCCAAAATTAAACTAATTTAAACTACTTTCACTGCTAATGCTACCTGACTCCCTGCACCCTGCACCTCCTCCTTTAGGCCTGCAGGTGAATTTACACAGCGGCTTGATCCAAAGTTCCTATTACCAGACATCCTCCTGTAAGAACACACTCTCACAGCCAGGACCCACGGGACACACCAGCCTCCCTCCAGCTCTCTCTCTCTCTCTCCCCCCCCCTCCCCCGGGGGGGAATTGTGTTAACTCCATTCCATACCAATTAAATTGTGCTGCCTTCTTGCCAATGACTACAGCCTGTACATGTGTGAGAATATTTGTCTGTATGTTTGCGTGTCTGTATGTGTATTTGAGAGTGTGTGGGGGCTGCATAGATTTGTGTGTGTGTGCGTGCGTAAATTTGTGTGTGTGAGGCTCGGGACATGTGGAGAAGGGGCTGAAGGAGAGAGATTGAGAGGAGTGACTACATCTAATCTGCCTCTAGCTCTTCATCGATTAGAAGAACCCTGGGCCCCTGGGATGATGTCAACCAATTGGACAAGCCACCACGGCTGGCAGTCCCATCATATCTCAGCTAGAGTCACCCACCAGAGTTGTTGCTTTTCACTGTTACTTCACAGTCACTTTCTCACCTCATCTCACCTCACCTCACCTCACCTCACCTCACCTCATCTCATCTCATCTCATCTCATCTCATCTCATCTCATCTCATCTCACCTTACCTCACCTCACCTCACCTCACCTCACCTCATCTCATCTCATCTCATCTCATCTCACCTCACCTCACCTCACCTCACCTCATCTCATCTCATCTCATCTCATCTCACCTTGCCTCGCCTCACCTCACCTCATCTCACCTCACCTCATCTCATCTCATCTCATCTCAGCTCATCTCATCTCACCTCACCTCACCTCACCTCATCTCATCTCATCTCAGCTCATCTCATCTCACTTCACCTCACCTCACCTCATCTCATCTCATCTCATCTCACTTCACCTCACCTCATCTCATCTCACCTCACCTCATCTCATCTCATCTCAGCTCATCTCACCTCACCTCACCTCACCTCACCTCACCTCATCTCATCTCATCTCATCTCATCTCAGCTCATCTCATCTCATCTCACCTCACCTCACCTCACCTCATCTCATCTCATCTCATCTCAGCTCATCTCATCTCATCTTCAGCTGGTTCTCCGGAGTCAGGTCACGGTGGCAACAAGCTAAGTAGGGCACTCCAGACGTCCCTCTCCCCAGCAACGCCCTCCAGCTCCTCCTGGGGGATTCCAAGGCGTTCCCAGGCCAGATTGGACATGTAGTCCCTCCAGCAAGTTCTGGGTCTACCCGGGGGTCTCCCCCCAGTTGGATGTGCCTGGAACACCTCCAAAGGAAGGCGCCCAAGAGGCATCCTAATCAGATGCCCAAACCATCTCAACTGGCTCCTTTCGACGCGAAGGAGCAGCAGCTCTACTCCGAGCTCCCTCCGGATGTCCGAGCTCCTCACCTTATCTCTAAGGCTGAGCCCAGACACCCTATAGAGGAAACTCATTTCAGCGGCTTGTATCCGCGATCTCACCCTTTCGGTCATTACCCAAAGTTCATGACCATTGGTGAGGGTTGGGACGAAGATTGACTGGTAAATTGAGAGCTTTACCTTCCGGCTCAGCTCCCTCTTCACCACAACGGTCCGGTACAATGTCCACATTCCTGCTGATGCTGCACCAATCCGCCTGTCAACCTCCCGCTCCATCCTACCCTCACTTGTGAACAAGACCCCGAGATACTTGAACTCCTTCACTTGAGGCACTCGAGACTCAAGTTGTTGAGTCAAGTCAAGCCTGTCAATACAATCACTTTCTACTTTGGAAATGTGGAATTAGTGCTTTGCTAGACTTGTACTCAGGGTTACTTTCTGGCAACAATTCGTCCTTGCGTTCAGTGAATACCATTATATTCTTAAAGAACCCATTTTCAACAAAATGTCTTATTATTCCAAGTCCCTGCACTTGTGCAAACGATCATTAGTCCCAATATTGTGTCCCCCCCCCCCAATTATCAACACAGAGAGACAAAGTAGTGGCACGGCAGCCCACTCGACTCAAAACCAGACAGTCGATAACCACGAGACAAGACGAGGAAGCAAACAAGGATTTAGGGACTGTACCTTTTTCTTGTTGGTTGGGCAGATGTAGAAGCTGGTCACCACGATGGTCGTGCCTGGCATCAGGTTGAGCTTGGTGTAGGTAGTGCCGTAGTCAGTGGACCTGCAGCCGTACGGGGAGAGACAAACACAAGCACCGTTTGGTCAGAAAGTACACCCCCCTTGGTTTCCTCTTTGCAATGATTGCACCAATAGGGAAAGGCATTACGGTAATGGCTTGAGCAGAAAGGAACTCATTCTGAAAGCGGCCACTGTGCACAGACACCCCTATATTGCCAGTCCATTATACTTTATAGCTGCTCTTGTTTCCGTTTTCCGAACTAGTCCCCACCTGCACATTGAAACTACTGCCAGGGCCACGAAACCTCTGCCAGGGACGCAAAACCCACGAGTTGACGAAAGGAGATTACATCTGCATAAAGCCCAGCAAAGGGTGACTTGACTAATCTCTGAAAGTGGCCCCTCAGGCGTGATATGGGCTGTCTGCATTACCGCCCCACGCTGGCTGCAGCGCTGCAGACCGCTGTCTGGCTCGGGCGATGGATCAGAAGTGACTGGACAACCTGTCGCGGCCTCAGCGGTGGAAGGAGGACCTGGGGCTCCCAAACTAAACGCTGGCAGATCCTCAAATCTGACTGCTTGGAGAGCAGGTGAGGTGACCTGCTGCGGCCATGTTTGATTGATGGCAGGCTGCTCGAGTGTTTCTCCAGTCCGGCCAAATCACACGCCTAGCGGAGTGACGGTGATTGGTAGTGACGGATTTTGAGAGACGGCCAAAGTTTTCGTTTTCGGAAAGCTGGAAACCGCTTTCGGATAATTAATCAGCTGACCAACGCCTTGAGTTTTTAATCCGGGGGTACATGGAAGAGTATGATTCTTTTCTCTCTTTTTTTGGGGGGGGGGGTTTCCCCCCTTTTTCTCCCCAATTGAACTTGGACAATTACCCCACTCTTCCCGGTATCTGCTCCACCCCCTCTGCCGAGCACGTGCCTCCTCTGATACATGTGGAGGTCGCCAGCCACTTCTTTTACCCGACACTGAGGAGTGTCACCAGGAGGACGTAGCGCGTGGGAGGATCACGCTATTCCCCCCAGTCCCCCCCCCCAAACAGGCACCCCGACCGACCACAGGAGGCGCTAGTGCAGCGACCAGGACACATACCCACATCCGGCTTCCCACCCGCAGACACGGCCAACTGTGTCAGTAGGGACGCCCCGACCAAGCCGGAGGTAACACGGGGATTCAAACCAGCGATCCCCATGTTGGTAGGCAACTGAACAGACTGCCACGCTACCCGGACACCCCTGAAGACTGATTCTAATTCAGAAGACATTGGCATATTTAAAAAAAAAAAGATGAGAGAGAGAGAGAGAGACGACTCCTGAAGCTATATCTCGCAAAAAAAAATTGGTTCAAGAATGCAAATACAAAATTTGCATTCAGGCCAGCTCTCCGGGGTTCATTCGGAGAACCGTCCAAAGTGCTCTTGTGCGAAGATGCTTCACTGCTGCTCGGGCTGGTGTTCAGTCCCAGGTGAGGGTTCAACGGGAGAGCGTCTGATAGGAGAGGTCTTGATGAAAGAGCGGGAGCGCTGAGCACGATGAGGCTAAGCTCTGGACGCGGAGGACTCACTTCTCCACTCAGCAGGCCATCGCACACACGCACGCACACGCACACGCACACGCACACACGCACACAGCCTCGCCATCCGCTCGGCGCTGCCTCTCCCTGAGTGCTCCGATTCAGCAGTGGAAAATGGAGTGGCCTGGCAGGGGCGGGTTATTTCTCCTCCGTCCCCGTGGGGAGCCGGCAAGTGTTTCCATCGTCCTCCTGGCCCAGTGTGTGTGGTGTTTAACCTGGATCATTCAGAGCAGCCACTCAGATCTAGCGCTGATGGCTGTGTTAGGAGCGAGAGCTCGGGGCTTATCTCCAAAACCCTCCTGCTGACCAGCACGGGAGGCCGGGTCTGGTCTGTGCTGACACATGGGGGAGGGGGAGGGGGCGGGTCACTGAGCCAATACAGTATGCTGAAAATTAAAGGTGACGTCAGAAAGGGCGCATGTGGCAGTTAGATGTTGAGTTGGGGAAAATGATAATCAAAATTTTCAATTTGCAAAAGCTGAATTATAGTTTATTAGACAACTGAATATGTATATCTCTCTATCTATCTATCTATATTTAGATAGATAGATAGATAGATAGATAGAGAGAGAGAGAGAGGGAGAGAGAGAGAGAGAGAGAGAGAGAGAGAGAAAAATAGAGAGAGAGAGAAATAGATAGAGAGAGAGAGAGAGAGAGAGAGAGAGAGAGAGAGAGAGAGAGAGAGAGAGAAAGAGATAGATAGATAGATAGATAGATAGATAGATAGATAGATAGATAGATAGATAGACAGACAGACAGACAGACAGACAGACAGACAGACAGACAGACAGACAGACAGATAGATAGATAGATAGATAGATAGATAGATAGATAGATAGATAGATAGATAGATAGATAGATAGATAGATAGATAGATAGATAGATAGATAGATAGATAGATAGATAGATAGATAGATAGATAGATAGATAGATAGATATGTATATATTCCATTGAGAATCTGATTTCCGGGATGCACAAACACAGACAGAATCATGGAACGGCGAAACGAAAACGGATTTCATATATAAACAAGGAAGTGAGCGGAATTTAGAGATTTGGGGGAGATTATTAAAAAACCTGTGAACACAATAGGAATTTTAAGTCATTTTTGCACCATGGTGGCCCAGTTAGCACTGTTGCCTCGCAACAGGAAGGTCCCGGGTTCGAACCCCAGGCCGTCCCAGGTCCTTTGTGTGTGGAGTTTGCATGTTCTCCCCGTGTCTGCGTGGGTCTCCCCCGGGTGCTCCGGTTTCCTCCCACCATCAAAAAGGACACGCATGTTAGGGTTAATACTCCCGCCTGTGCCCCTGAGCAAGGCAGTGGAAAGAAGAACTGGAGTTGGTCCCCGGGATGTATGTCCAATGACAAAGCGTCTACTACTTCCGTTGGCACGAGGTGCACTTTTGGCTCTCCCTGAGATAAAGTAAGGATTATTATGGGATGGCTACACTAGCACATCCCCCTTCCCGCCCTATGCTCACTTATAAGACGCAGACTTAAGGGCGTCCGGGTAGCAGAGCGGTCCACTCCATTGCCTACCAACATGGGGATCACTGGTTCGAATCCTCGTGTTACCTCCGGCTTGCTCGGGCGTCCCTACAGACACAATTGGCTGTGTCTTCGGGTGGGAAGCCGGATGTGGGTGCACATGCTGGTTGCTGCACTAGCGCCTCCTCTGGTCAGCTGGGGCGCCTGTTCGACGGCACAGCTGTTACACTAGCGGGCTCTAGTGGTCACTTGGGTAGAGGGACACGACAAAAAGGCAACTGATAAATGTTCTGGAGGGACGGGGCCAGGGGGCAGCGGAGAGACATTACGCAACTAATAAAGCTAATTTGGAGAAGTGGGCTGCAGCAGACATTCGGAGGCCGAACACGGGGGAGAGTTAATGATGCCGAGTTAATAGGAGGTCTCGTTTGCTACTGTCCGCCATTCAGACCTTCGCATTAATGGACTGGGTTGGGAACTACTGTAGATTAGTGAGGAATAATTATTCTGAAGCATTGCAAGAAGGAGAGGAGACGGATGGAGAGGACGGGGCGTAGGGGGAGGGGAGGGAAAGTGAAAGAACAATCGGCCGAAATTACTTTAATTACGCTCACACACAATCACAACCATCTTTTTATTGATATTACCCCTCAGAAGACGGGGGAAAAAACTGGGTCGTTTGGACCAAGGTTGTGTTATCCTTATGACATCACCCTCATCTCTTATGGATATCAACAATAATCGTAAAGTCGCTCCTTTGCAATAAACAATGACACCGACAGGTGAGTGAGAGACTTTCCAGAACACATTTTACACACAGACTTGCTGCACATTACAAATACACTTCCAGCACCACCCATTCTGAATGAGATCTGGGGTGCTTGTCAGAGCTCGGCAGAGTCTTCTTATGCAGACAAACTGATTAGTTCAAGTAGTTACCATTAGCATTAGCATTAGCATTCAAAACAAATCGATCAATTATGATGCTGCACGTTCCTTTATCGAAGCTGCGAGTTACTTTGAGATATTTCAATTTTTATGTATCGGAGACCTGGCCAAGTTAATGGCAACAGCAGCAGCAACAACAACAACAACAGTGACAACAACATCAGCGACAGCGACAATGACAAGGCCGACAAAAATGACAACAATGAGAACAAAAGTGACGACAACAACAGCGACAGCAACAACAGCAACAACAATGACAACAACAGTAACAGCAACAACAACAACAACAGTGACAACAGCAACAATGACAGCAATAGCAGCAACAACAGTAACAGCAACAGTAGCAGCAACAACAACAACAACAACGATGACAACAACAGCAACAACAACAGTAACAGCAACAGTAGCAGCAGCAACAACAACAACAGTGACAACAGCAACAACGACGACAACAACAATGACAGCAATAGCAGCAACAACAGCAACAGTGACAACAGCAACGACAACAGTAACAGCAACAGTAGCAGCTACAACAACAACAATGACAACAGCAACAGTAGCAGCAACAACAACAGCAACAGTGACAACAGCAACAACAACAGTAACAGCAACAGTAGCAGCAACAACAACAACAACAGTGACAACAGCAACAACAACAGTAACAGCAACAGTAGCAGCAACAACAACAACAACAGTGACAACAGCAACAACGACGACAACAGCAATAGCAGCAACAGCAGCAACAGTGACAACAGCAACAACAACAGTAACAGCAACAGTAGCAGCAACAACAATAACGGCGACAACGACAACGGCAGCAACAACAACAGTAACAGCAACAGTAGCAGCAACAACAACAACAACAGTGACAACAGCAACGACGACGACAACAACAATGACAGCAATAGCAGCAACAACAGTAACAGCAACAGTAGCAGCAACAACAACGACAACGACAACAACAGCAACAACAACAGTAACAACAACAACAGCAGCAACAACTGCAACAACAACAATGACAACAGCAACAGTAGCAGCAACAACAACAACAGTGACAACAGCAACAACGACGACAACAACAATAGCAGCAACAACAGCAACAGTGACAACAACAATAACGGCGACAACGACAACAGCAGCAGCAACTTTCTGACCAACATCACGAAGAGATTGCACAGCAGGTTAAGGATACAAATACAAAAACAAAATATATCCCTCCATCCATTATCTTGTCTGCTTATCCTGCTCTCGGGGTCACGGGGATGCTGGAGCCTACAGAAATTAGTTAAATATTGTAATAGCCTGGCGTGGTTAAAAAGCGCGCGGGGGGGGGGAGAGGCAGTGTTGAGGCAGGGTAGATAAATCAGACACAAGTCCCATTTGTGTTATCCTCAACGTTTCAGGAGGGAACATGAAATTCTCCAAAAACGTGTCACATGAGTGAAGCGTCGGCACGTCTGTCATGAGTTTATTCATCCATGTATTCATCATCCATACCTACTTAATCCCCTTCAGGGTCGCCGTGGGCTCGGAGTCTGTCTCGGGAAGCCCCGGGTAGGAGGCAGAACGACAGCCGGCCTATCACAGAGCCCACACACACCACCACCGTTCCACCACCACCAGCCAAACCGACGGGCAACGCAGAATCTCTAATTCCCCTAACACGCGTGTCTTAGTCCTGTGGGAGGAAGCCGGAGTACCCAAAGGAAGACTACACAAATTGGTGGGAGGGAAACAAACTCCGAATCCCCTTCATGCGAGCCAACCACCATGCCAACGTGTTTCAAATCCTTTGGTTAGGGATGCCGATACATGTATAAGCTAGCAGATGCTCTGCTTGTTTCTGCTCTTGGCTTTTCGCAGCACAATAAATTCATATCCAACCTTTAACAAAAGGCTCATACGGCTTAATGTGTTTATTGCCGTAGGGGGGAGTGTGTAACGCTGTGTACCGCAGCTCGGAGCATAACAACGGACACACGCATACCTGAACCAACATCTAACACCGGGGAACAAATGAAAACAGTAACCGGTGGACCACGCTGAATTCATGAAGGAGGTGGAAAGCACTAAGAGACAGAAATAAAAGGGCAGAGACGGTGGGGTCCGGACGAGACTATGAGACGGGAGGCGCGCGCTGCGGGGGAAATTGTGTTTTCGTCGACACGCTTCGAGAAACGCAGAAATCCAGAAGCACTTTAGGACAGTGTTGTGTCCTGATTCGGATTTCATATCTTAATATGTCCAGCACGCTCGCCGCACCTGACACCTCCGAGAATACAAAGTGAGAGCGCGAGGCAGACTCGGCCCAGCAGACAGATGTGGATGGAGGTGAGCGAGCCCCCAAATATAAAAGCAAGACCAAGGGGGGCATGGCAGGAAAGAGGATAGAATGAGATTTCTAAGAGGGAGGCAATAGAAAAGAGGCATAAAAGACGAGAAGAGGAAAAAGCATTTTAAACGTTCACCTCATCACATCTGTTAGAGCAGTGTTTCTCAACCGGGGGTCCGCGGACCCCCAGTGGTCCGTGGTGTAATTGCAAGGGGTCCGTGAAAATAAAATATCTTTTAAAAAAAGATCCTATGACATTTATAGAAATAGGATTGTTTTACTCAAATGTGACTGAGACCTTTATCTACCTAAACTACAAAGGGTAACAGGACTTCTTTCTCTAATTACATCTGTTTCACAAGTGTAATTTATTGTATTTTAATAAGAGATCTCGCTCCCGTTTGCATTGTTAAAAGTTACTGCATAAAAATTCTGTTGTTACATATATCTGAAAGTTACTGAATACATATTCTGTTTTGTTACATATATCTGAAAGTTACTGAATACATATTCTGTTTTGTTACATATATCTGAAAGTTACTGCATACATATTCTGTGTTGTTACATATATCTGAAAGTTACTGAATACATATTCTGTTTTGTTACATATATCTGAAAGTTACTGCATAAGAATTCTGTTTTGTTAACTATATCTAAGTTACAACTGAAAGCTCTTATTTTTGCTCCAAAGAGTGAATAAACTCTATAATGCAATTTAAAATGCAGTTTCTACTGTTTCTATCAAATTGCAACCCCCCTCCCCCAAGATCAGGTGGAGGGGTCCTCAGGGTAGATCAAAAATACGCAGGGGGTCCAGGACCCCAAAAAGATGGAGAACCACTGTGTTAGAGATCTTCATGCATGTTGAGCTATGGACCTGACACATTTTGGCATGTGATAACTTATGCATACAGCTCTGACGCGTCCAACCCAAGGAGTCTACATTGACTGAGATCTTAACAAGTACACTGACAGCTTTGAGGGAGGACTGATTTAAGGTCAGGTTTGGTATACAGTGGACTTGCATGACGGGCGTAGGTTGAAATAGGTGCCACTTTAATAACCTTGCGGCAGACCAGAGACGGGGAGGGTTCTGGATGTCAAAGATGAGCCAGAGGACACAGCCAGATGTGTCTCGACACGGGGAAGTTCTGAGTTCCGCGGGCACCCGAGGGCCGAGACACACAAACACTGTCAGTCTAGATCCAGCCTGGGCAGACAGACAGTCCGGTTCAGTCTGACAAAGCTCCTCGGTGATTGGCTGACACAAAGCTGATGTGTCAGGGAAGCTGACTGGCAGCTGAGGGATGGGTGGAGGGATGAGGGAGGGGGGTTTGGGAGGAGGCCGTCGTCCCTGACAAGACAGTGGGGAGTGAGCCATATCCGCCTGTGGAAATTCTTCTGTCATTCACTCCTTGTGCAGCTATGCCGCTGAGACACACGTGGCTGTCAGAAAATAATTCCAAGGCATCGCTGAGCCGCTTGACTGCCAAAGGTGATGAAGCGCACCCAAAATTTGCTTACTTGTCAGGCTGTCGTTCACTAGGATTAGCTTTATCCCCCCCCCTCAAAAAAAAATGGCTCCCGGTTTTGATGAGGGGTAGATTTAGGAGCGATCATAATGGTCTAACGGGCCTCCCAATCTCGCTTTATGATAAAGTGGGGGAATTAGCGGTGCGGGGGAGCGTTTGATTTATCGCAGCCAAGGTGATCGCCGCAACTGCTGTGGAGAGGTTGCCATTAGCGTCAAATCTGATTTACCGCGGTCAAATGAAGAGTATCTTAAAGATCACCTGAATGAGCACATGTCTCTGAGAGGATAATATTTTACGTTGGTACTTAAGAAACTTGCTTCCTCGGGAAACATTTTTGCACTTACTACTGATAATACTCTGTAAAACTGTGAGAACTTTAAAGAGACGTAGACGCCAAAGATGAGAGCAAGAGATAAAGGTCAGATCTTTCCTGTAGCCCAAAGACAGGTTATTAAAGCTCACCTCGACCCGGGTTATCTGTGTACATCGGCCACAAAAAAAAACCTTTGAGCTGGATGGCCGCTGGATCTTACGAGATGGGCAGGGAATGAATGGTCATCCATGTCTATTTCCTCATTTTTTTAACAGCAATACACTGTTTATGGTTGATCAACCGCGAGGTGTCTCAGGTGTATCCTGGAAAGAGGCTTTATGGCTGCTTGCCAAGAACTAGTCATACCAAAGCCAGACCATATTCTTTCTTTCTGTCTTTACTTACTTAGGCTCTCCACTCCCCTTTTCTCCCAATTGTACTTGGCCAATTACTCCACTCTTCCGAGCCGTCCCGTTTGCTGCTCCAGCCCCTCTGCCGGTCGGGGGAGGGCTGCAGACTACCACATGCCTCCTCCCATACATGTGGAGTCGCCAGCTGCTTTTTTTCCACCTGACAGTGAGGAGTTTCACCAGGGGGACGTAGCGCTTGGGAGGATCACGCTATTCCCCCCGGTCCCCACCCTCCCGAACAGGCGCCCCGACCGACCAGAGGAGGCGCTAGTGCAGCGACTAGGATACATATCCACATCCGGCTTCCCACCCGCAGACACGGTCAATTGTGTCTATAGGGACGCCCGACCAAGCCGGAGGTAACATGGGGATTCGAACCAGTGATCCCCGTGTTGGTAGGCAACGGAATAGACCGCTATGCTAACCAGATGACCAAAGACAGGCTATACTGACTGTGAACAGGACTTTAAGATAGCATAGCATGTTTTCCAGGGGTCTCTCCATGCTGGGTAAAGAGCGACTGAGGAATAGTTATGAGGTCATTGAGCAAACTGTCAGAAAGCCAATTCAAACAAGTTGTGAAGTTGACCTGGGAGTTGTGTGTGTTTTGTGTGTTCTCTGCAGACATCAGCTGTCTTGTAGGTGCCTGGTGTGATGGGAGGGGATAAGGAGAGACACAGATTTTAATACTCAATCTTCAAGACTGTGAAGGCACCCTACCGCCTAACGCCCTCGGCAAATGACAACCCCTTGTCAGTATGGAAAACCAGCGGTGACTGCTGAACTGCCGATGGCCCCAAGATGACCGCCTGAAGTTGTCAGGTTGTTCAATCATCTAAAGCCTGCGACACTGCAGCGTCTTCAGAGGAGGGCCATGCCGGCACAGGACCCACCATGCACTAAAGCAGGAGGTAAACTCAAGTGGGTGAAATTTATATTTATTTTTTTAACCCTTTTCCATAATTTATAATGAGGGGGTCTCTTTGCCGTTCTGATCGTAGACGGGTCGATCCACGATCTTCTAGAAGGAATTCTGCTGGTGTGATTATGCGAGCTGATGCCTTCATCAACACGCTCTGACTGATCATCTGCACTTGCTTTCCTCTTCCTCCCACAGCCCTCAGTCCAGTTTTCAATCCCAAAGGCAGCATTAGGCCTGTGAATTTCACAGAGCACTGTATAATTAACTGGTTAGTTTTTTTCTTCTTCACATAACTACCCAGTAGTTAATTCTTCACCATTTCACTGGTTAATTCCTCATCACAGCAAGAGACAGCAGTGGCTAGATTTGGAAAAAATATGACAGTGTGACTTCTGTGAATGAAAAAATGTGCCTCTGCCAAATTTGCCTCTATGCAGATGCATGCACACATCTACATGTGTGTGTGTGTGTGTGTGAGTCACACACACATTCATTTTTAAATCCAGAATCAATTCAGTATAAGATCTGCTCATGCTGCAGTTGTTCATACACAACTGAGGAATCAATGACTGGGGATTACAATTCATCAGAATGAAGCAGAGAATAACAGTACCTGGGTATCAGGGCATCAGGGTGGGGGGAGATATTTATTTGTTTTGAGCTGAGCTGAGGCACTGGTGATCAAGCAGCCTCTGGCAAATTACACCTGGAAATACCTCCTGCACAGCAGCAGCAAGATTGGCCAGCCAGCCAGCCAGCCAGGAAACAGTGATTCATGGCAGATGAGGGCACTTCAGAGTGGCAGATGGTACCTCAAACTATGGTACAAAACCACCGGAGCACGGTTAGGGGGGCACGGGGGGCACTGCCATTACAGAGGCTGGTTATGAACATTTCCTGACGGCTCTGTATCGTCTGTTTTTCTGTTTGTGTCGGATAACAGCAAATTTAGAAAATAATGACTTGGGGGGGCGTCCGGGTAACGTAGAGGTCTATTCCGTTGTCTACCAACACGGGGATCGCCAATTCGAATCCCTGTGTTACCTCCGGCTTGGTCGGGCGTCCCTACAGACACAACTGGCCGTGTCTGCGGGTGGGAAGCCGGATGTGGGTATGTGTCCTGGTCGCTGCACTAGCGCCTCCTTTGGTCGGTCGGGGCACCTGTTCAGGGGGGAGGGGGAATAGCGTGATCCTCCCACGCGCTACGTCCCCCTGGTGAAACTCCTCACTGGTCAGGTGAAAAGAAGCAGCTGGCGACTCCACATGTATGGGAGGAGGAGGCATGTGGTAGTCTGCAGCCCTCCCCGGATCGGCAGAGGGGGGTGGAGCAGCGACCGGGACGGCTCAGAAGAGTGGGGTGATTGACCAGGTACAGTTGGGGAGGAAAGGCGGGGGGGGGGAAGAGAGTTACTGCCCTCCTGCTGTGAGTTTTGACCACCATATTTGCGGACTTTTCTGAAAGGAATCCCTGAGACTGTGAACCGAAGGTACATGGAGGTGTGCAGCATCTTCTGCGGGGCTGAGGTCAGCTCCCCATCTATCACACGAGTCCGTCTGAAGACCAGGGTTCTTGTGAGATACCGAGTCCCCGAGCTCAGATGCACTAAATTTCCTGCTATTGTGTTGTACGTTGTTTGTACTTTATAAAACAAGAAAAAGAATTAAAGTGAAGTACACTTTACAGCGGTAGTAACTTCAGTTATATTCTTCGGGCAGAACAGATGTTGGTTTTTTTACCCGGCGTGGTAACACTGAATGTCCTGGTGATGGATTCAACACAGCACCACACTGCATCACACTGTCGCCTCGAGGGAGAAAAGCTATACCGTCTTGTTTTTTGTTCTCTGATAAAGCTCATATCGCAATCAAACCCCTCTCTATTGTTTTACTCACACACATGAAGTCCTGCACCACCAACATTGGGCCCGGGTTTAAGGCCCGGCTGTAATCGCTGGATCAGCTATTACAGACACTGTCCCACTTTTCTAACTTGCTACTAGTGCTGGGCGAAAGGGAAGATATCATCGTGATAATCCTATGGACTTTTACACAATATTGATAAATATCAAAATATCTGCTTATATATGCAAAAGCACCGTGTCTGGGAATCTAACTTGTAACACATCACTGCTTGGCACAGCGTAATATCAGGAATCAGGAACGCTTCGTCGAAACGAAATATCGTTTCCCCCCCAGCCCACAGCAGTGCAACACAAACACAAAAACACGTAACGAAAAACTACAAGAACTTCAAGAACACACATACTACCCGACCCATATATCTACATTAACACATATATCCAAACTAAACAAATAAATCGCTGTCCAAGGGAACGAACGCCAGCCAGGATGACTGTCGGAACTGCCGGTCTGCATGGGCTAGCAGTTAGCTTAGCCTGCCCCGCTTCCGCGTCCTGTCAGACCGCCCTCGGCGCTTCCTCTTCGGGCACAGCTCCAGGCAGGGCCGTGGTCCCTGGGCCCACAGGACGCAGCAGACCCAAGATCTCCCGGCCGATCCAGCGCCAGCTCTCCCAGCCATCAAACCAAGACACAAACTTAGGCGCAGACGTGGACAAAGACGCTGCATGGACGGTACGCGATATTATGAACCCTACATAGGCCTCGCCAAAATCCCGCCCTACTCTGTCTGTGATTGGCTAACCCTATCCCTAACCCCACCCTAACCCTAACCTTAACCAACCTAACCAACGGAGGCAACGAGTACTAGCCAATCAGAGGCATCGGGTCTTGGCGTGGCCATAGTAGGATTCTGGATTTTGGCGAGGCCTATGTAGGGTTCATAATCCAGCGGACGGTACTGGGTGAGGCCGCCGCAAACGGGAAATCGCGCCGCCATCTTCCCACACCGGAAGCGGAAATTCAATAATATCAAATAAATAACGTCGAACCAAAACTAGTTTTCAAATAATACTGCCTCAAATATTTCAGGCCTCACTTTGTGACATATCTTAGGCAGATTATTCTTGTCGTTAATTTAGACAACAAAACTCTCTCTCATACCCATATTTGATCACGATATTGATCACTGAACGATGATAAAAGATCAATACTGAATTACTGCCCAGCCCTCCTTGCTCTGGCCAGTTATGAACGAATTTACTTTCATCGTCACCACATTCAACTTGTTCCATGAGTAGGTGATCCAGCCCTTTTGCCACGTCTTTCACATGTGGGTAGGAGACAGGCAAGAAGCAAATGTTTAAGTCCTCTTTACATGTTCAGTCCAACCCCAGCAGAGTAGATAGTGAACTCATCCTATTTATGAATTTCCATTTAGCAAATCCAATGGACGCTTCCTTTGTGGCGCCACTTTCATAAATGGATTCACTCTGATGACAGAGACTTCTTAATCTGAATGAATAATAAACTCCCTAGGTGGCACGGTGGCCCAGTGGTTAGAGCTGTCCTGGGTTCGAACCCCGGGGTTGTCCAACCTTGGGGGTCATCCCAGGTCATCTTCTGTGTGGCATTTGCATGTTCTCCCTGTGTCTGCGGTGGGTTTTCTCCGGGTACTTCGGTTTCCCCCACCATCAAAAAGAAACATGCACGTTAGGGTTGATACTCCTGTCTGTGCCCCTGAGCAAGGCATGGCAAGAGGAACTGGAGTCGGTCCCCGGGTGCTGCACGGTTGCCGCCCACTGCTCCTAGCTACACAGCAAGGACGGGTTAAACGCAGAGAGGAATTTCTCCCACAGGGATCAACAAAGTATCTCAAAATCAAAGAAAGAAAGAAAGTGAAATAATAATATAATGTGGAATAACAACTCCACCTCCTCAGAACAAAGTTGCGACGGCACCGCCACGTCATGAGGAAACCGCTGCTTCTACTCCTGAGACAGGTGGAGAAATGGTTTTCTAATTAAGACTCATAAAGGAGATAGATGTGTGTACGTGGAACATTGTGACCAGGGAAAAATATCCACTCACTAATTTGAAATAACAAAACTCTCCTGTTCTCCCAGTGAGCATAATTAGCAAAGGCATCAGAAAGAGAAACGACCAAGAATCCTCAAACAGCATTCAGCCTTCCAACAGTATATACGTACGACTGCAGCCAGGAAACGGGAGAAATCTGCATTCCACAATAATCACTGTCAAGTCGTAACGTGCGGTACGGTGGCGCGGTGGTTAGCGCGGTCGCCTCACAGCAAGAAGGTCCTGGGTTCGAGCCCCGGAGTTGTCTAACCTTGGGGGTCGTCCTCTGTGTGGAGTTTGCATGTTCTCCCCGTGTCTGCGTGGGTTTCCTCCGGGTGCTCCGGTTTCCCCCCACAGTCCAAAGATATGGAGGTCAGGTGACTCGGCCGTACTGAATTGTCCCTAGGTGTGAATGTGTGTGTGTGTGTGTGGGCCCTGTGATGGCCTGGCGGCCTGTCCAGGGTGTCTCCTCAGACTGCCACCCAGTGACTGCTGGGAAAGGCTCCAGCATCCCTTTGGATAATGAATGGATGGATGGATGGATGGAAGTTATAATGTAGTCTGCCTAGAATAAAAGTTGCTCATCCATTCCAAGGCCAGATGATCTTTTCTCCTTGTGTAACCTTGTCTTCGTCACGAAAAGTACCAAACAGGGCAAAAAAAAAAAAAAAAAGTTGTACCAATGCTAATGTACACAGGTTCAACACTCCCGCCAGTCAGCTAGTTATGCTGAAAGTGGTAGTTGAGGCTATAAAAAGATGTCATCACCTGCCCCGGGCAGCTGCCGTGGGTGGTTGTTACGCAACGATGAGATGCTGTCATGATGCTGGCACTTTCACCCATGAGCATTTTGATCAAAGGTCACTTTCTACTGGGGCAGGACGATGGGGGGGGGAGGGGGGAGGGGAAGAATACTGACAATACAGTCTTCAGCTAATGCTAACGAGGGTTATGGGTAACGTGAGAAGAGCAAGGGATGTGGCAGTGGAAGGAGCCAAGAAATGGGGAGATGAGGAGAGAAATGAGGGAGCAGGGGCGCCCCGGTGGCGTGGCGGTCTATTCCGTTGCCTACCGACACGGGAATCGTCGGTTCGAATCCCCGTGTTACCTCCGGCTTGGTGGGGCGTCCCTACAGACACAATTGGCCGTGTCTGCGGGTGGGAAGCCGGATGTGGGTATGTGTCCTGGTCGCTGAACTAGCGCCTCCTCCGGTCAGTTGGGGAACTGGGGGGAATAGCGTGATCCTCCCATGTGCTACGTCCCCCTGGTGAAACTCCTCACTGTCAGGTGAAAAGAAGTGGCTGGTGACTCCACCTGTATGGGAGGAGGCATGTGGTAGTACGCAGCCCTCCCCGGATCGGCAGAGGGGGGTGGAGCAGCGACCAGGACAGCTCGGGAGAGTGAGGTAATTGACCAAGTACAATTGGGGTGAAAAAGGGGGGGGCAGTGTTTTGAGGAGTCAGGTGTATTCTACCTGCGGTATCATCCGCACCTCCCTCCAACCTAGCACAACGACAGAATGCCTCCAAGCAGCACGCAAATAAAGTGTAGAAAAGGAAAGCTCTTACGCTCCACCTCTTATGCTCCACCATATCGGGAGGATAAACAGCTTTGGCTAGCTCCTACTGAGGGACTCAGCAGAGCTGCGAGCTATGTTTAGAAACTGGCGACTGCGGCTTTGTGACAAGCCCACTTAGTAGTTACGCTTAAATCTTTCCCTTGCTTTCTCTCTGTCTCTCTAAAACCTCCGTCTCCTCTCAAACTGGGAGGAAACACTGCTCACGGGCTTTCTCCTACGTCCCCCTAATCTGGTTAAGCTCCGGCTCAACCACTCCTGCTCTCCGGGTTCAGTTCGGTGGAGGAGAACTCCACACCCCCTCGTCCTTTCTGCCTCGGCCAGCACCCGTTTCCCAAACAAACAGAGGAGGGCAGCCTTGGAATTCGGGACATTTGTCTAAGGGACATCCTCGTCAGGACCGTTGGGGACGAGCAAACATCAGTCTTCATGTGACAATGCTATGGCGACCGTGCGTTTGTACAGCGATGTGTGGGCATATGTGTGTGTATACACGTTATGTATGGAAGTGCGGGGGAGGGGGTTTTCAAACTTAAATACATGAATACATTCTGTGCAGATATCCATCCACTACCCAAGCCGCTTAGCCGAATTCGGGTGGCAGGATGCTGGAGCCTATCCCAGCAGTCGGTGGGCGGCGGCAGGTGGGAAGACACCCTGGACAAGGCCACCAGGCCATCACAGGACCGACACACACCTAGGGACAATTTAGTACAGCCGAGTCATCTGACCTACATGTGTTTGGACTGTGGGAGGAAACATGCAAACTCCACACAGAGGACGACCCCCAAGGTTGGACTACCCCGGGGATCGAACCCAGGACCTTCTTGCTGTGAGGCGACCACGCTAACCACTGCGCCACCCCTATATATATATATATATATATATATATATATATATATATATATATATATATATATATATATATATATATATATATATATATATATATATATAGTTGCTATATATATATATATATATATATATATTCATATAGTTGTGCAAATATAGTCGAAAAAATTATGAGTGCCTATGTGTGTCTCTGTTGACTGCTGTATTGAGCAGGTAGGAGGATTGAACCCCCGGAGGAAATAGGACCGTGAATCCTCTAACAGAACAGGGTTGTACTTAGCTAGCGTGGCGAAGCCTTTGCTTCTGTCTGCTGTTCCAATCAATCATGTCTGCACGTTACGCTGCGAGGTGTCTCTCTCATCCTCTACTGTCGCGTGCTTCTCACAACCTACGCTGTAGGTACAAAGACACAGGAACTCCCTCCGGTCTGACTGCTTGTGTTCAAATCGATGCACTTGCCTTCGGTGCTTTTGGCAAACACTCATACCGTTCTCCAAAAAGCCAATTACTGGTATCATCATGATGATGACACACAGACAAAGCGCTATAAGTATATTTGAGGTAAAAGCCAGAATTGTGAATAATTTCCACAATTATCCACAAAGCCAGAGAGACGGGATGGAGATGGTGTGGACATGTGTGGAGGAGAGATGCTGGGTATACTGGGGGAAGGATGCTGAATATGGAGCTGTCAGGGAAGAGGAGAAGAGGAAGGTCGAAGAGGAGGTTTATGGATGTGGTGAGGGAGGACATGCAGGTGGCTGGTGTGACAGAGGAAGATGCAGAGGACAGGAAGAGATGGAAACGGATGATCCTCTGTGGGGCTGGCGCCCCCTAACGGGAGCAGCTGAAAGTAATAGTAGTAGTAGTAGTAGTAGCCAGAATTATGGATATTTCCATAATGGAGAGGAGTTCAGAAACGCTCAATTTTTATGATAAGCTTGATGCCATGCACACATCATAACAACTATAAAAACCTCAGGTCTGGTAAACCAGAGGTGTATGTATCCACACAACCATACATGGGAAGTATGTTTCCCACCATTTCTGGTAACAAACAGCCGCATTATGAATAGTTTTTAGGGAGCCGACGATTCATTTGTAGCATTAATATTTTACTCTGATATTGGTCACTAACGTATTCGGGGGAGAGTGTCATCAGATTCAACTGTAGACCTCGAAAATCACCAGCATCGCACCATGATGAAGAGTGACACCGGCGTCATCTCCATCGACCAGGGTGGCGAGTGGGACAT
Source organism: Lampris megalopsis (assembly GCA_022114975.2). NCBI lineage: Eukaryota > Metazoa > Chordata > Actinopteri > Lampriformes > Lampridae > Lampris > Lampris megalopsis. Next base: position 34,352 of record JAJHIY020001263.1, on the reverse strand, counting down.
TACTCTTTCTGAGGAATAGGAAAACCTTGGATGTTCAGATGAGTTTTGTTTTTTGGAAGCCCTGGAATATGCTGGCTATGCTACTGATATTCCTAACCTGGACTTTGACATCGACCTGACTCCCTGGGACCAAGGCAGCCCCTGCACTGACGGTGAGGTGAGTGTGGACTCTGTCACCTGCCCACACTGAGCTCTGCCTCCTCCCCTGCCTGAGTGGAAGCCTTGTCACCATACCCATTATCAGATGAGGTCCTGTCTCTACAGTCCTGGCCATCGCCAGTCTCAGTCTGCTCAGACTCCAGTGGCATCTCAGAGACCCCCCCCCACCAGCCAAGACAGCCTCAAAGAAGAAAAGTGAGGCCATGCGAGCCAAAGCAGCCAGTGAAAAGGCCCATCCAGTTTAACCCCAAGGTGTCCACACAGCCTAAGCCAGTAATTACAGCTACATCTCTGTCCCGCACTGAGACCATCATACAGACCACTGTGCTGCCAGTGGTCAAACCAGCTCCAGTCAACATTCAGCCAGCGCCTCCTCCAGGGAAACCTGTGATGCTGCTTCAGTCGAGCCAAGTGCTTCAGATCCAGACACCGCAGGCTGTCACCAGCCATGTAGTCAATATGCCAACACTGAGCCAGAAATGCCCTGCCCCCATCATGGGTTCTTCGATGGTCTCTGTCTCACTCAGAACCCCATCAGACGATGATTCAATGGCATCCCAGAGGCAGCAGCAGTTGATTAAGAACCGTGAGTCTGCATCCCTGTCTCGTAAAAAGAAGAAGGAGTACCTGCTGGTGCTTGAGGCTCACCTGAAGGCTCGCCTGAAGGTGAGAATGAGGTGCTGAAACATGGGAATGGAAATCTGATGAGACAGCTTGAGGGACTTCTGCTTGAGAACACAGTCCTCAAGTCTACAGCCCCCAAGCGTGAAGCTGTATGCCTCATGGTGGTTTTGGTGTTCCTCGTGCTCAACGTGGGACCCGTGAGTCTCTTTCAGGATGGCCCCAGCTCCATGCTGCCAGCCGGTTCCATGTAGCACAACACCCGTCACCTGCTGGGTTTCTCCCCAGAGACAGAGGCAGAGGTAGGCCCGAAGGCCCTCAGTAGCGGCCTCCCTCAGACAGTTGACAGCTTGATGGTGGTGAAGGACCCTGAGTTCCTCAGGCCCCCTGCCAGCCACCTACCAACAGGACCAAGTGCATGGAGTTGGCCCATGAGTGAGAGGTTGGGTCCACCATCACGAGGTACAGCAGATCAAATCAGGGCAAATGAGTAAAAGCCACCACAAACCCGCCAGGACCATCTTGAAAGCGAAGGATAAGGGGGACGACATTGCCCGGATAGTAACAGTCCAATACACAGAAACCTCAGAGGGAAAGAATCCTGGCAGTGAGCTGCAGGTGTACTATGCCCCTCATCGCATCTACAGTGACTTCTTCGAGGAAATCAACCATCGCGGGGACACGTTCTGCATAGTGTCTTTCTGCAGGGATCACCTTCTGCTTCCTGCCACCAGCCACAACAAGGGAATGTCTGTGGTACTTCCAGCCATGAACAGAAATGACAGCATAATAAGAGACGAGGAGTTCCAGGTCATGGTGCAGATTGACTGTGATGTCACAGACACCAGGATCCTTCACATCAGCTACCAGTCCTCCCCCCCCCAACAGCCAGCCCATGCCTCCAGTCAGGGTTCTCATGGGTTCTGCATAAGATCACCATCTCTCTTTTGTTGGTTTTTTGTTTTGGGGGATGGTTTGTTGAAGCTGATGAACTCTGTAATTCCACAGTTTTCAGCCAACTTTCCCTCTCAGCTTTGATATCTGGAGGTAGGTCATCTTTAACAGGGTCCTGGAAGTGGACGCCTCACTCCCTGTGCGGCAACACCAACCTCTCGCCGTGACCCCAGATGCCCCATGCAAGTGTAATTGCCAAGCGGCAGGGTGCAGAGCATTGAACCCTGAGCGACCCCATCATAACACAAATAACTAAGACCCTGCAGCAGCTCTCTTCAAGTCTGCCCAGTCTTTTTTTTTTGTGTGCTTTTTTTTTTGGTTGTTATTGTCTGGCTGAGCTGCAAAGCCAGGACTTGTCAAAAATGTCTCACTAAAATGTTAACGTCAGTTGTTGGGCTTTTTTAAAGCTTAGCCAAAAAATGCTGATTGTTCTTTTTCGCCACTGTTCGCTCATCTTTTATATCTGGATTTTTTTTTTGTGCTGCTCTTCTTTAAGAGCATATTACATTTTTTCTTTGTCAAATAGGAAAAGACTGATTAGATAATGATAATGATTAAATTATTGCAATTATTGGGCACCGAGTTAGTTGTTAGGCAGCTCGGAAGGGGAAAGGGAAAATGCCCAGCAAGGGTACGTAAGAATAGTATAGCACAAAAATTATCCCAAAAGAGTACATTTTCCTTCAAATAAAAAATAAATAAAATAAAAAATAAGAGGTCTGACACTCAAGAGTCAATTAGAAATCAATGTTTTAACCCTCGAACTGCAAATGCTACAGCATACGGGTTTACCAAAACCGGACGTGGTGGCATCACACATAATGTGACTCTACTATCTACTATTAGTTCATCGTATTCATAAAGTCGACGATACATCCTAGGATGCACTGGGACACGTCATCAGTGATGTGTCCTAAGGACCTCAGGTTTTCGGGTCTATCAACATCATACACCCTTCGCTCAGTCGACCCAGCCAGGGTTGGTCAGGCCCTGGCTTGTGTCTCAGCAGCATTGGCCCACAGATCACTCTTCCTGATCCAAAGCTATATGGAGGCCCTCTCTGCTCCACTGTGGACCTGATGGCTTTCCTTTTTGCAGCCCAGTGATGCCAAGTAGAGTGTAAACCTTGCACAGTGAGCGGCCAGCAAAGCCTCTACACCCCACTTCAATGGTCACACAACGCACCTTCCAGTGGAAGGTGTGCACCAGATCCTGGTACTTGGATCACTTCTGTTCATTTGCCTCTTCCATCCGGTCTTCCCAGGGAACTGTCAGCTCTATAACGAGCACCTGCTTTGAAGAGGCTGATGACAGCACCACGTCTGGCTTCAACGAAGTTCTCGTAACGTGGTCCGGGAATGTGATCTGTCCCCCCAAGGCGACTCAAAGCTCCCAGTCTGATGCAGAGGTGAGGAGACCGGCTGCTGATCTGGAATGTGACTGAGGCCGCTCACCAGCCCTGTCAAAGGCGATGTTCCTCTGTCCGTGGGCTTGCTTGTTGTTGGTCACGACTTTGGCGATGGCCTCTGCAATGGTCCAACCATCCATCCGTTATCCAAACCGCTTATCCTGCCCTTAGGGTTGCGGGGATGCTGGGGCCTATCCCAGCAGTCATCGGGCAGCAGGCGGGGAGACACCACCAAACAAAGAAAAAGAAAAACATTTTCAAGTAAAAATAAATAGTTTTTTGTACTCATAATCACAGTCAATCCCGTTGAGTCAGTCTGGGAAGCAGTCCAGGTTTTTGCTGCTGGGTTTTGGGAAAATGACCGCCTTCCAGAAAACAACTGAGCAGAGTGGATATGGAGCGATCTGGGAGAATATAGAGTATTTTTTTGAGCGGCCGGCGGCGGATGAATGAACAGCTCGCGAGGGGCTGAACAGCCTCACTGTATGTTTACCGTGCAGCTGATTGTTTACTCTGTCCGATGGTTCCGCTCACCCCCTCTCTCTCCCGCTATCAGAACTGGCAGAAAAAACAACGGACTCGAACCTGAGGCGCGAACCAGAACGAATCCGTGAGTGGGTTGTGAAAATGAGTGTTTCCGGGGATGTGCAGAGGTGGTGAAATCTAGTGAGGAAATCCAAGCTGACACAACGTGTTCAGACTAGAGATGCACGGTATTAGATAGCTGATATATGCACGTATGCTACTCATCTCTATAGCTGGTCTATTTTCTTTTTCCCTACGCGAGGCTACACGGCCCTCCAACGGGTAAAAACTACACGGAGCTGTGTAAAACATGAGTACAATCTGTTTAAATGGCTAAAATGAATACCTCATTGTAACAGAGGCAGTGCAGTGCAATGCAGCAATGCAAACTAAAATTAAAGCATACCAATTTGGGCGTCCCACCAGTGTAGTGGACTATTCTGTTGCCTACCATCATGAGGATCGCCAGTTCGAATCCCCATGTTACCTCCGGCTTGGTCGGGCCTCCCTACAGACACAATTGGCCGTGTCTGCGGATGGGAAGCCGGATGTTGGTATGTGTCCTGGTCGCTGCACTAGCGCCTCCTCTGGTCGGTCGGGGCGCCTGTTCGGGGACTGGGGGGAATGAAGGGATCCTTCCACGCGCTATGCCCCCCTTGTGAAACTCCTCACTGTCAGGTGGAAAGAAGCATCTGGCGACTCCACCTGTATCAGAGGAGGCGTGTGGTAGTCTTATCCAAGCCGCTTATCCCAATCGGGGTCGGGGGATGCTGGAGCCTAGCCCAGCAGTCATTGGGCGGCAGGTGGGGGAGACACCCTGGACAGGCCGCCAGGCCATCACAGGGCCCACACATTCACACCCAGGGACAATTTATTATGGCTGATTCACCTGACCTACATGTCTTTGGACAGTGGGAGGAAACCCACAAAGACACGGGGAAAACATGCAAACTCCACACAGAGGACGACCTAGGATGACCCCCCCCCCCCAAGGCTAGACAACCCTGGGGTTTGAACCCAGGACCTTCTTACTGTGAGGCGACCGCACTAATTGCTTGAAACTCCACTGATTAGAGTACCAGACCAACAGATTATCGACCCAGCAGAGAACTATTGCGGGCCAATTTACACAGCAACGTAAAAACTGGGAAAAGCAAGCGTCCTCGGGTACTCACAGGAGTGCCATTTGAGAATAAATACAACTAAAGTGGAGGAATGAGATCGGCGTGGTGTTTTTGATCTTGGCTATTCGTTAAGTTAAGTACACACCTCAGTGAGGCGGCTCAAGACGTTCTCAGAAGTTGGGTCAGCTAACCGTATTTCCACAACCCCAGGGTGTGCTTCAGTACAGCTGTGGCAGCATCTCCAGGTATGGCTCACAATTCCCCCTTCGGCTCGCCTGCAGCTTGGTGTGTAGCCACTAATAACCTGGCCCTCGACAGTACGTTAGAGATCAAGAGCAGGGCCGTGTGTTCATGCTAACAACTGGCTGCAGTCCCCCGCGCCATCTTGGAAAAGGGATCCTGGGACTCGCTGTATCTAGGAGGTCTACTGCACAAGGGTAAGATTTAAGATTGCTTTCGAGGAGGAAGTTTGTCCCTTATGTATCGCCGTGTCAGATGCAGACTCCAACAGAAACATCAGAAAGCACAGTCCGCTCCTGGGCGTGAACAAGATACTGTGGCTTAGGCTCAAAGGGAACTGTACGACGCCGGGCGACTCCATTAGAGAAGAGTAAACTGATGGCGGAGAAGATACATAACAGAAGAGGTAGCGAGGCCTACAAAGGCACTCTGCAAGGCAAGGCAGGGTCACCCAGTGAAATGAGAAGATGCGGAGAGGAGGAGTCTTGTCTGAGGAGAACCGCGGGGCCCGGAGATGAACTGAACCGGATCATTATCCTGTATGCGCTGTAGGCGCTATTATCTCCACAGAACCTGCCACGTGTCGTGTTGTCAGGCACTTCCAGCGTAGTCTGTCGGGGCCTGAAACGAGTCCTTTCCCAGAGACGTTAAACATGTCTGGCAGCAGCGTATGAGAGTAAGTGGTTAGTAATTTATTGGCCGATACTGGGGACGATAATATGATTAGGTTTTGTCCGTGAGGGAGAAAAGATTAAAAAACAAAGCATTTTTTTTTAGACAGGTGTATATTACATAATTTGGTGAAACAATATTTCTAGAGGAAACAGCCCTAATTCATGCAGTAGAGCGAAAGGTTGGGTTTTTATTTTGCTAGGCTGACAACACTGCGAGAGGACGCCATAAATAAGGAACGCTATGCTCGCAGGGCTCTAGCGGTTGGACGGCGGCGGCGGCCTCGCATTGCTGAGGCAGGCTCAAACCTGCATCTACAGTTATTCCACTTCGGGGCCCGTGATGGTTCCGTGGCTGTGTTCAGTCCCACTAGTGGGATTTGCCTCGCGGCGTGACAGCAAAACTCAGCCCCTTGGTCATCCGGTTGGTGTGGCGGTCTATTCTGTTGTCTACTAACATGACGATCATGGCGTATTACCTCTGGCTTGGTCGGGCGTCCCTACAGACAGTGTCTGGCGTCCGTCTCTCTCGTCTGCCACTGAGGGCGGCGTCCGCTGTCTGCGGATGTCTCTGACGTGCAGCGAGTAGGTCGAACTTCTTTTGCAGCCTGGGGTGGGGCGGCGGGGCCTAAAGGTACCTCTGTCACCGTCTTACAATGCTGAGATGGCAACGATTGCCCAGTCCTGTGTGAACAGCACACAGGGCCACTGTAGCTCTAGTTAATGCTCACGGTAATCTGCATATGAAACCGACCAGTGGTTTGGGGTCGTTATGCCACTGTGCTGTGACCTGATGAGACTGCAGAGGTCACTTATATCAGTGTTTCTCAACCGGGGGTCCGCGGACCCCTAGTGGTCCGTGGTGTAATTGCAAGGGGTCCGTGAAAATAAAATATCTTTTAAAAAAAAGATCCTATGACATTTATAGAAATAGGATTATTTTACTCAAATGTGACTGAGACCTTTATCTACCTAAACTATAAAGGGTAACAGGACTTTTTTCTCTAATTACATCTGTTTCACAAGTGTCATTTGTTGTATTTTAATAAGAGATCTCGCTCCCGTTTGCATTGTTAAAAGTTACTGCATAAGAATTCTGTTTAGTTACATATATCTGAAAGTTACTGAATACATATTCTGTTTTGTTACATATATCTGAAAGTTACTGCATAAGAATTTTGTTTTGTTAACTATATCTAAGTTACAACTGAAAGCTCTTACTTTTGCCCCAAAGAGTGAATAAATGCTATAATGCAATTTAAAATGCAGTTTCTACTGTTTCTATCAAATTGCAACCCCCCTCCCCCAAGATCAGGTGGAGGGGTCCTCAGGGTAGATCAAAAATACGCAGGGGGTCCAGGACCCCAAAAAGGTTGAGAACCACTGACTTAGCTGATGATGAAACGTATATCTATGTTGTGTCCAGAGGAACTGAGTCACCTTTCTGTGATTTCCCTACCTGGATTACCCAGCATGCATAAAGACAGGTGTTCACCTGCACCACACTACCTGTTGAGCTGAGCTGAGGTGACGTGAACTGAGCCGGAGCGCCTCATCCAACGGTATGACCCGCGTCCTCCCGAGGCACCTCACTTCAAAGCCCAACAGGCTACTCCCCCGTTCTAACCACGGCCTCATCCTGCAAGCGCACACAACCTGCTGCCCCGGGGCAGCTCCAAAACCCACCAGCCCAGCCTAATTACCCACGATCAACAAGCAACTGGGGAGTTGCCTTTGATGTGTGTGGAGCGCTGCGTTGTGTGTAGAACTGGGGACTTGTGTAAACTCAGCTGGATGCACCGAGGAAAATCAGCCTCCAAAGGACCACGTGGCATTTAGCCGTGACTCCTATTTTCCTCGTTTAAACAGCCTACAATCGATCAGTCACTTCTGTGTAATCTTTATCACGTGTCAGAAACACGTTTTCAAGACTCAAGAACAATTTGTTGTCATTTCTGTCATGTACTTGTGTACTCAAAAGAAATGCAATTTCCTTTCCCCAGTGCAACGCAAAAGATAAATGGGCGGCACGGTGGCGCAGTGGTTAGCGCTGTCGAAGGTCCTGGGTTCGAACCCCCGGGGTTGTCCAACCTTGGGGGTCATCCCGGGTCGTCCTCTGTGTGGAGTTTGCATGTTCTCCCCGTGTCTGTGGCGGGTTTCCCCCGGGTGCTCCGGTTTCCCCCCCACCATCATAAAGACATGCATGTTAGGGTTAATACTCCTGTCTGTGCCCCTGAGCAAGGCATGGCAAGACCACCTGGAGTTGGTCCCCGGTCGCTGCACGGCAGCTGCCCACTGCTCCTAGCTACACAGCTAGGACGGGTTAAATGCAGAGTGTAACTTCCCCACGGGGATCAGAAAGTATCTCAAAATTTAAAAAAAATAAAATACACATCCAAAACTTCCAAAAAACGACACCACCAAAAACATACAAAAACAGAGTGCAAAGCAAAAACAAACAAATAAACAAACAGTTGACAACACGGTCCACTCGGTGCAACACAGTCCAAAAATTCGACTGTCCAAGGGAGCGAACGCCAGCCAGGATGACCGTCAGAACTGCCGGTCTGCATGGGCTAGCAGTTAGCTTAGCCTTAGCCTGCCCCACTTCCGCGTCCTGTCAGACCACCCTCGGTGCTCCCTCCTCAGGTGCAGCTCCGGGCAGGTGCCGCGGCCCCTGGGCTCACAGGATACAGCAGACCGGGCTCCCACAGCTGATCCGGCGCCAGCTCTCCCAGCCAAACGCCTTCAGCACACCTCCCTGCACTCCACACGACCACACAAACACAGACGCAGACAAAAACACTGCACAGTGGACGCTAGGCGAGACCGCCGCCAGACCGCCTCGGCGTTTCCTCCCCGGCGCAGCTCCAAGCAGGGCTGTGGTCTCTGGGCCCACAGGATGCAGCAGACCTGGCTCTCTCAGCCGATCCAGCGCCAGTCCTCCCGGCCGTTAAATGGAGAAAAAAAAGTCGAAGATCAAAATAAAAAGCTCACACGATGACACAAACGTAGACAGCGGACAGATAGTCGGTACTGGGTGCCGCGTCTCCATCCTTCATCCCGGTCTGCCCTTCCTTTTTAATCTCAGCACGCTGACCTCGGACCTAGCACAGTAAAGAAAGCGGGGCGTCAGCCACCTAAACGTGGGCCGGGTCACGAGGTGAAGCCTCTCGGGGGATGTGTCTCGTGCCCACATTAGGCAAACCAAACGACAAACCAATTTGTCACGGTAACCTACTTTGACGAGACCCCTCCCCCATGTGATCGGCCTCCTAAACTAATCAGCTGCCACTTACGGCTATTAGTACTAGCGGAGGCAGGCTGGGGGCTGCGGAAATCAGGAGAACCGACTGCTAAAGGGTCGACGCCTTGCTGCGCTGGTGAGTCTGTGTATTTTTATGAATAACGGAGAGAGAGAAAGGGGGAGGGCGCACGTGACTATGACGGATACTACAGTATCGTTATAATGAAGTGTGGGTACTCGCCAGCTGCACCAGCCGCCAGCAGATTTCACCATCCATCCATCCATCCATCCATTATCCTGGAGCCTATCCCAGCAGTCATTGGGCGGCAGGCGGGGAGACACCCAGGACCTTCTTGCTGACCGCTGCGCCACCGTGCCGCCCAGATTTCACTAATTAGCACAAATTCAGTCAGCTGATGTAGTGTTCCTCTCCAACTGAAGGTTAAAACACCACTATTTCCACCATCGCTTGTGACTTTAATCATCGTGCTTCTCGAACTGTCTCGCACTGCTGAAAACATAACCACACGTCATACATACAGATATCGAGGACAGGATGAGAGAAGCTAGTTCAGCTTCCCTCAGCAGATCTTGTTTTCTTATACCCATCATGTCATCAGACACATTCCTTTACGTACTTCCTGTCGCATCAATATCGTCAAAATATGAAACCCCGCCCACCCCACCATCAAGCCTCGCATTTACTTGTCAATCAAATGTCAGCTCGTGAATATTACCCAGGACTGGATCACTCACTGTTCTTGAGACTGTTGAGAACAGTTATGGATCAAGGTATGAAATACACCGCATTAGTTATTTACAAATAAGACAAAGTTACTGACTCTTTTATTGTGCCGTCTCCAAGGTTCTTAGACTTAAAAAGTTAGATCTGATTACTGATTTAGGACCGCCATTGAAATAAAAACCTGCACCCACATAATGCCGAGTGGCGGATGGCCTGAGACCCCGGTTTTAAAGTCGTGCTTCTCAAGGCGGATGAGCAGATTGCTGGTGTGTGATGGTGACAAGAACTTCGGATTTGAGTGGTTCATGCTGATGGATTGCAAAACGGCTGGTCGTTTTTCGTGTTTCGCAAAAACCAACGCATGAGCACGCGACCAATACAACACCACGTTTCCTGCAGCTTATCTCCACCTGCACCTCGACCACACTACCTCCAGCACTCCTATAAACACCCCTCTGTATTCTGCCCACCCATCCTACTCAGTGATTAAAGTGGGCCGGAGCTACCCGGATCCCGACACCGGCACTTCCCCTCCTCCTCCCCCGAGTCAACCGGAGCTGAGATCCGGCACTCTGTAGACAGGAGTAATTTCAACCATTTATTCACAGTAAAATTTAAAACAAAAAACATGATGCAGCCAATTCACAAGCATTGCAAAATAAATCGCAAATAAAGTCGTTCTTCTATTTTTATACTACTTTACTTTTTCTAAAAGTTTGAACGATATCGCGTCCTCACGTGACCCGCACCTGCCTGCTGTCTGGCTTCGCCAGACTTGACGTCAGAAGAGACTGGCTTCACACTCACGGGTCAGGGTCAGTTCACCGCACCAGGCAGACAAGACTCGAGAGAGCGTCGACCTGCTACCTGAACTATAATCCTGGATTGGGGGGCATAAAGAGTGAGTATCTTCAGTGTATTTCCAATAGTATTTCCAATAGTTTTGTCTAGCTCTGCTGTGGTTTTCATTCAAGCAACTAACGTTAGCGAACGTAACGTTAGCTAGCTAGCTAATTAGCTATCTTCCACCCGGTAACGTTGCTAGCTAGTCGCTGACGTTGCTGGCTAGTTATTTGAACGCTGCTAGGCAAGCTAACTTTAGGTAGCGTCCGGTAACGTTACCGGTAGCTAGCTAGTTATGTTTGTCCAACCTTAGCTCTGGCCATGCAATATTTTCATTCAAATAACTAACTAGCTAGCAAACGTTAGTTACCGGTAGCTATTATTAGCTAACAATGCTAACGATGGGACTACTGGACCAGTGGTTAGCTAGCCTAACGTTAGCTAGCTACCTGTCACTCCCGCACTTTTGCCCACCTCCAATACAGAGATCCCCCACTTACCAAATCCCACTTTAACCCCTGATCCTACTGCTGTCTCTTCCTCTCTTTCCTGTCCTTCGTAGGGTCCGGAGGGGGACGATCGTTGCCCGGATTCCCTGCAAAGCTTCCCGACAACGCGCTCAGCAAGCAGAAGAGCTGCAAGAAGCGCACCCCTCAGTCTCTTTCCTTTAACAAATCATCTGAACGCATCTCGCTGACGGTGTGGTCCTCGCTAGTGAAGATACTGTGAAACTACCGCTTGCTGGCCCCTGAGTCACTACATATTTGTGTGGACCTTGTGAAGAGATATGCGAGATGTTCAATGTAAGTTATCTCGAGTGCAGGAAGAAATGTTACAACAAGGAGGTTTAAGTGTAGCCCATGGAATATATGTATACACAAGAGCAAGAATTGTGTTATCAACCAGCTCTGTTTATCCATCCATCCGTTACCCAAGCCGCTTATCCTGCTCTCAGGGTCGCGAGGGTGCTGGAGCCTAGCCCAGCAGTCATTGGGTGGCAGGCGGGGAGACATGCTGGACAGGCCGCCAGGGCCCACACACACACACACACACAACATCGGAGCAACAGGTATAGCCAACAATATCATAATCATTGAATGCCAAGAGCCAACACAGGTAACACTGATATATTAATGAAGACAGTGAGCATGTCTCTTCCCATGAGAGAGAGAGAGAGAGAGAGAGAGAGAGAGAGAGAGAGAGAGAGAGAGAGAGAGAGAATGAGAAGCCGGCTGATGACATGGGAGGGGATGAGTATGGTGGGGGGGGGCAGTGTTGCCTGATGCCAGGTGGCTGAACTCCCACCATGGGGAGCACACCGCAGCGCTCCTGGTGGGGAGCCTTCAGAGCTTCTCATCATCCTGCTATGTCTGACAAACACACCTGCTGGGCTCGCACATGCACACTAGAGCCCATACACAGACACAAGTGGTCCTGCCATAAATACCCCGAGTCACGCACACAGACACACACATTGAGATGTGCAAACACACTTCAGCATATCTTGGCACAGGTGACGGGCATAGTCGCCCCCACCAACACCATCAACCCATACAGCCATTATCCAAACCGCTTATCCTAATCGGGGTCGCAGTGATGCTGGAGGCTATCCCAGCAGTCACTCTGCGGCAGGCGGGGAGACACCCTGGACTGGCTTCCAGACCATCACAGGGCCGACAAACGAAAACACACACCTAGAGACAATTTAGTATGGCCGAGTCACCTGACCTACATGTCTTTGGACTGTGGGAGGAAACTGGAGCACCCGGAGGAAACCCACGCAGGCATGGGGAGAAGATGCAAACTTCACACAGAGGACGACCCCCAAGGTTGGACTACCCCGGGGCTCGAACCCAGGACCTTCTTGCTGTGAGGCGACCTCGCTAACCACTGTGCTACCACCACCAAGACCACCATATTTAGAGTTGCACTGCCCCACTTAGGATGGTTACACGCATACTTGGCCAATTACCCCACTCTTCCGAGCCGTCCCGGTCTCTGCTCCACCCCCTCTGCCGATCTGCGGAGGGCTGCAGACTACCACATGCCTCCTCCCATACATGTGGAGTCGCCAGCCGCTTCTTCTCACCTGACAGTCACGACTTTCACCAGGGGGATGTAGCACGTGAGAGGATCATGCTATTCCCCCCCAGAACAGGTGCCACGACCGACCAGAGGAGACGCTAGTGCAGCAACCAGGATACATACCCACATCCAGCTTCCCACCCGCAGACACGGCCAATCGCGTCTTTAGGTACGCCCGACCAAGCCGGAGGCAACACGGGCATTCGAACCGATGATCCCGATGTTGGTAGGCAACGGAATAGACCGCCACGCCACCCGGACGCCCCACTTGAGAAAATGTTTATGACAAGGAAATGCCAGTTGTGGGATTTACACTTGTTTAATGAAGACAACACCAGCTATCTCACACCTATTTTCTGAGGGTTGCAAAGGCTGCTGGTCTGCAGAGCAGAGCAGCTAGAGAGAGGAGGCAGCGGTGGAGAAGCCCTGGTGCTGTACAGCAGGATGCGAGGATCAGCTCAGGATGCGAGGCTCCGCTCAGGATGTGAGGACCAGCTCAGGATGCGAGGCCCAGCTCAGGATGCGAGGCCCAGCTCAGGATGCGAGGCCCAGCTCAGGATGGGAGGCCCAGTTCAGGATGCGAGGCCCAGCCCAGGATGCGAGGCCCAGCTCAGGATGCGAGGCCCACCTCAGGATGCGAGGCCCAGCTCAGGATGCGAGGCCCAGCTCAGGATGTGAGGACCAGTTCAGGATGCGAGGCCCAGCTCAGGATGCGTGGCCCAGCTCAGGATGCGAGGCCCAGCTCAGGATGCGAGGCCCAGCTCAGGATGCGAGGCCCAGCTCAGGATGCGAGGCCCAGCCCAGGATGCGAGGCCCAGCTCAGGATGCGAGGCTCAGTTCAGGATGCGAGGCCTAGTTCAGGATGTGAGGCCCAGCCCAGGATGCGAGGCCCAGCTCAGGATGCGAGGCCCAGCTCAGGATGTGAGGCCCAGCTCAGGATGCGAGGCCCAGCTCAGGATGTGAGGCCCAACTCAGGATGCGAGGCCCAGCCCAGGATGTGAGGACCAGCTCAGGATGCGAGGCCTAGTTCAGGATGCGAGGCCCAGCTCAGGATGCGAGGCCCAGCTCAGGATGCGAGACCCAGCTCAGGATACGAGGCCCAGCTCAGGATGCGAGGCCCAGTTCAGGATGCGAGGCCCAGCTCAGGATGCGAGGCCCAGCTCAGGATTTGAGGCCCAGTTCAGGATGCGAGGCCCAGCTCAGGATGCGAGGCCCAGCTCAGGATGCGAGGCCCAGCCCAGGATGTGAGGACCAGCTCAGGATGCGAGGCCTAGCTCAGGATGCGAGGCCCAGTTCAGGATGCGAGGCCCAGCTCGGCAGAGGTGTGTGTTGCACCATAAGGAGCGAGTCTGAACCACGTCAACACACTCCACAGTTCTTCTGTTTCTCCAGTCGGGCGTCCTCGCTGAGCTGTCCGTGGTGCTGAGATTTTCTACCTCGACCTACACTCTGCCTCCAAACCCCGATGACACCATCTTGGCCGCAATCGCAGAAAATGCATTCCCGGGTTCGAGCCAGCGGCATTTTATCACCTCGCTCTCTTATTGTAGTGGATATGCTTGGGGAAAAGCACATTTGGATAAAAAAAAAAAATGCCCACGTTTGCGTGTCCTTGGTTGAATGCACCGGGCGCAATGCGCCAGCCAAACGCTCATTCATCTCATTCATCTCATTTGTGTAATTGCATTTAAAAGCACACCGGCCCGCCACGTCGGCCCACTTAAGACGCGATGCCGGGATTTGCTAACTGCGGGGTTTTCTCCTCCGTCGTGGAGGAGTAATAACATAAGAGTCTTGTTGGCTCCACATCAAAAGTTACATCACCTGATGGGCGAAGACGCATCCGTCTTGACAGCCATAAAAAATTGACAACGACCTGAAGATGAGGCTGGCTTGTGATGCCGCGTGTCAGAGAGGACGATGGGAGGATGTAGGGCAGGATCAGAAAGGGAGGAGGCCGAGAGGAGGCCGAGAGGAGCGCCGCAGAGCGCTCACGCTGCAGCCGGCGGGACATAAAGATAAAAGCGGAGTCAAGGTGAGAGGGATATCACAGGGCATACGGCCACACCGCGACGAGGAGACGCCAGGCTGCAGAGCTGTCCAAAGGCCCACGGTGAGTGGACGAGAGGGAGAGACAGGGGGACTAGTGGAAGAGAGACAGAGACAGGGGGACTAGTGGAAGCGGGACAGAGAGAGAGGGGGACTAGTGGAAGAGAGGGGGATGAGTGGAAGAGAGACAGAGAGAGAGGGGGACTAGTGGAGGAGAGACAGGGAGAGGGGGACTAGTGGAGGGGAGGGGGACTAGTGGAGGAGAGACAGAGAGAGGGGGACTAGCGGAGGAGAGACAGTGAGAGGGGGACGAGTGGAGGAGAGACAGAGAGAGGGGGATGAGTGGAGGAGAGACAGGGAGAGGGGGACTAGTGGAAGAGAGACAGAAACAGGGGGACTCGTGGAAGCGGGACAGAGAGAGAGGGGGACTAGTGGAAGAGAGGGGGATGAGTGGAAGAGAGACAGAGAGAGAGGGGGACTAGTGGAAGAGAGGGGGATGAGTGGAAGAGAGACAGAGAGAGAGGGGGACTAGTGGAAGAGAGACAGAGAGAGGGGGACTAGTGGAGGAGAGACAGGGAGAGGGGGACTAGTGGAGGAGAGGGGGACTAGTGGAGGAGAGACAGGGAGAGGGGGACTAGTGGAGGGGAGGGGGACTAGTGGAGGAGAGGGGGACTAGTGGAGGAGAGACAGAGAGAGGGGGACTAGTGGAGGAGAGACAGGGAGAGGGGGACTAGTGGAGGAGCTAGTAGAGGAGAGACAGGGAGAGAGGGACTAGTGGAGGAGAGACAGGGAGAGGGGGACTAGCGGAGGAGAGACAGGGAGAGGGGGACTAGTGGAGGAGAGGGGGACTAGTGGAGGAGAGACAGAGAGAGGGGGACTAGTGGAGGAGAGACAGGGAGAGGGGGACTAGTGGAGGAGAGGGGGACTAGTGGAGGAGAGACAGGGAGAGGGGGACTAGTGGAGGAGAGGGGACTAGTGGAGGAGAGACAGAGAGAGGGGGACTAGTGGAGGAGAGGGGGACTAGTGGAGGAGAGGGGGACTAGTGGAGGAGAGACAGAGAGAGGGGGACTAGTGGAGGAGAGGGGGACTATGTGATGTGCAGAGTTGGAGGTGTGGAAGGGACAGAGAGGTGCAGACACAGGTAAAGCTGGTGGGCAGGGAGGTTAATTGAATTCTCCGAGTGTGTCTGTCTGAGTCCGAGACAAGAGGAGGCCCACTCAGGTGTGACCAGACCACTCCACACACACACACACACACACACACACACACACACACACA
Source organism: Lampris megalopsis (assembly GCA_022114975.2). Lineage (NCBI taxonomy): Eukaryota > Metazoa > Chordata > Actinopteri > Lampriformes > Lampridae > Lampris > Lampris megalopsis. The sequence goes on along the minus strand of JAJHIY020001263.1, from coordinate 18,403 downwards.
CACACACACACACACACACACCAGCCACACACACACACAGACACACACACACACACACACACACCAGCCACACACTGTCCAACAACCACTTAAGACCTTTTCAATCTCTTTTTCCAACATCTCATCTCATGTGTAGCTGATTTAAAACTCTCCATCTGTCACACACCTCCAACACACACACACCAATAACACACATCTCCAACACACACACACACACCAATAACACACAACACACACCTCCAACACACACACACACACCAATAACACAAGACACACCTCCAACACACACACACCAATAACACACACCTCCAAAACACACACACTGTGGCAGGATGAGGAAAAAGACAGGAGACGAAGGCGAGATGGAACTTTATTCCTCAGCTCCAAAACCAAACTGAAACAGGAACAACTCTGCACCATGTAAACCACGCCCCCACCGTAAACCACGCCCTCACCGTAAACCACGCCCCCGCTCGCAGCCCTGCTGGGTGAGAGGCATAGCCCCTAGTGTCCGCCACAACACCAATAAAACACAACACAACCCTCCAACACACACACACACACCAATAACACACAACACACGCCTCCAACACACACACACACACACACATATCAATAACACAACACACACCTCCAACACACACACACACACACACACACACACACACCAATAACACAACACACACCTCCAACACACACACACACACACACCAATAACACAACATACACCTCCAACACACACACACACACATCAATAACACATAACACACACCTCCAACACACACACACATCAATAACACATAACACACACCTCCAACGCACACACACATCAATAACACATAACACACACCTCCAACGCACACACACATCAATAACACATAACACACACCTCCAACGCACACACACATCAATAACACATAACACACACCTCCAACACACACACACACATCAATAACACATGACATACACCTCCAACACACACACACAACACACAACACACACCTTCAACACACACACATCAATAACACATAACCCACACCTCCAACACACACACACATCAATAACACATAACACACACCTGCAACACACACAAATCAATAACACATAACACACACACACGCACACACATCAATAACACATACACACCTCCAACACACATACACCCATAACACATAACACACACCTCAAACACACACACACAAACACACATAACACATACACACACATCAACACATACACACACACACACATCAACACATAACACACACCTCCAACACACACACATGAATATATTTGCAGAGTGATGATTTCTGGATCAGTAGAGCAATAGATTTCTGGATCAGTACATCAATAGATTTCTGGATCAGTACATCAATAGATTTCAGGATCAGTACATCAATAGATTTCTGGATCAATAGATCAATAGATTTCTGAGTCAGCAGATCAATAGATTTCCGGGTCAGTAGATCGATAGATTTCTGTATCAATAGATCAACAGATTTCTGGATCAGTAGATCAATAGATTTCTAGGTCAGTAGATCAATAGATTTCTGGGTCAGTAGCTCAATAGATTTCTGGATCAATAGATCAATAGATTTCTGAGTCAGCAGATCAATAGATTTCCGGGTCAGTAGATCGATAGATTTCTGGATCAGTAGATCAATAGATTTTCGGGTCAGTAGATCAACAGATTTCTGGATCAGTAGATCAATAGATTTCTGGGTCAGTAGATCAATAGATTTTCGGGCCAGTAGATCAACAGATTTCTGGATCAGTAGATCAACAGATTTCCGGGTCAGTAGATCAACAGATTTCTGGATCAGTAGATCAACAGATATCTGGATCAATAGATCATAGATTTCTGGATCAGTAGATCAACAGATTTCCGGGTCAGTAGATCAACAGATTTCTGGATCAGTAGATCAACAGATTTCCGGGTCAGAAGATCAACAGATGTCTGGATCAGTAGATCAATAGATTTCTGGATCAGTAGATCAACAGATTTCCGGGTCAGAAGATCAACAGATTTCCGGATCAGTAGATACAGGATAATAGAGCATCATGATCGCGTCATGGAGGGTGGAGGTGTTTGCGTGTGAGCACACACACCCTTGGCAATGCAATCAAGTCCTATTGTGGCGTTTTCATTAACCGTGTCTCAGCGCCGGCCTCTTCATCCTGAGTGCCTCTTCCTCCTCCCTAGGCTGATTAAAAAAAGAGAAGGAGCACCCCCTCATCAATCCCAGGCTAATGATGGCGTTATTAACCCACTCAATCACGCGGACCAGCACGCACACACCTGGCTGCTCCCTGCAAGGCAGCCTGCAAATAAACCAATTAAACCGGCTCGGTGTCTCGGGGATACAGCCAGTCACCAACACGCGTGTGCGTGTGTGTGTGTGTGTGTGTGTCTGTGTGTGTGTGTAGGTGTGTGTGTGTGTGTGTGCGTGTGTGTGTGTGTGTGTGTGTGTGAAATTATATCTCCTGTTTGTCCATCTGTGGCAGAGTTTTGTGTGTGTGTGTGTGTAGGTGTGTGTGTAGTCTTGCACTAGCCTTTCACATCAAAGACAAGTACATCTGTTCATGCCCATTGGGACTGACCTCACAACACGCGCACACACACACACACACACACACACAAACACACACACACAAGCTCCCCCGACCCTGCAGAAGTTTGTGGAAGCAGCTCGCCAAAGTAACGTGTGCATGTAGCCTTTCTGTCTGGCTGTTTGTTGTGTTGCTTGTTTTGTGTACTCTTTGATCTCGAGGCTATTGAAGGTATGAAGAAGAAGAAGAAGAAGAAGAAGAAGAAGAAGAAGAAGAAGAAGAAGAAGAAGAAGAAGAAAAAGAAGAAGAAGAAGAAGGACCGTACGAAGACACCATCGACCACAAGACCGAGTACATGTACAGGCACAACAAGGCAGCGGCAGAAGTGGTACGAACGTCAGCCAAAAACGGCCACTGAGGACAGTGACGTCACCACCCTCTGGGACACGCCCATTCCCCCACCGAACAGTCGCCCCGAGCCCCCGACCGACCAGAGGGGGCGCTAGTGCAGCAACTAGGACATGTACCCACATCCGGCTTCCCAACCGCAGACACGGCCAGTTGTGTCTGTTGGGACGCCCGACCAAGCCGGAGGTAACACGGGGATTCGAACCGGCGATCCCCGTGTGGGTAGGCAACGGAACAGACCGCCACGCCACCCGGATACCCTGTATAGCACTTTTCAAGGTACACAAAGACGCTTTCCTTAAGGTTAGAAAAACCATAACAGCAATGCTCCAAAAATGTATAACACACAATAAACTTTACAACATTACACTGCATGTCCGGCGCTGTGTGTGTGTGTGTGTCTCTGTGTGTGTGTCTGTGTGTGTGTGTGTGTGTGTGTGTGTGCGCACATCCGTGTGTGTGTTTGTGTCGATGTGTGTTCACACGTTATCTATGTATGAATTAATGACAGGCCTCATTTCCCTGCATGGTGTGTGTGTCTGTGTGTGTGTGTGTGTGTGAGAGAAGAGTGTCGCACACTGTGTGTGTACACTGAGTGTCCCCTGTGTGTGTCCCTACTTTGATGCACATCTTGCAAAAGTTTGTCCGTTTCTCCAGGCCGGGCCGCTGATGGTGTAGAGACTGTTAACGTTTAAAAATCCCCCTTCCCTCAACGGCGTGGGTGGCAGAGTTAAAAAGCCCCACTTAAACCCCCTCCTCACCCCCCCTCCTCACCCCCCCCTCCTCATCCCGTCCTCCCCCGGATAGCTGCTGACTCCCCCTGCCTCCCCTCCATTTCTGCAGCACTCACCAGCTCTCCAGCCCTGTCCATCTCTGCACTCTCTCCCTTCCCGCCTGTTTTCTCTCACAGCACACAACCACACACACACACACACACACACACACACACACACGCACACACATGCACACACACACACACACACACACACACCATCTTACAAGGTTTTGTATTAGCAGAAGTGTCAGGTAATCAAATCAGTCCCGGTGCTTCTCCTGACGGGCTCGGTGCTCGCCCGGCTTTCTGAGGGGGGACGTCTCCATTCAATTTAGAAGCCGTTTCCTCTCATTTCTTAACACAAACAGAGAATAAATCACACACTGCCACCCTCCACGCTGCACTTACACTGCATCGAAACTACAAAACGGCTTTAAACGTCTGATCGTATGAGTAGGCCGTTGGTCTTGCCTACACGGGTAAGCAGCAGTGGGCTGGTAGTGTTGTATTTACTCCTGAGTACCAGAAAACCTCTATTCCTTCACCATCTCACATTATCCAAATATCACCAGTACATTCTTTACTGGGTTATTACCACCACATAGAATCCACATGCCATATCCCATGCCGGTGTGGGAAGATGGCGGCATGAATTCACGTTTGCGGCGGCCTCACCCAGTACCGCCCATGCAGCGTCTTGGTCCACGTCTGGGTCTAAGTTCGTCTTCGTTTGATGGCTGGGAGAGCTTGGTCTGCTGCGTCCTGTGGGCCCAGGGACCACGGCCCTGCCTGGAGCCGTGCCCCAAGAGGAAACACCGAGGGCGGTCTGACAGGACGCGGAAGCGGGGCAGGCTAAGCTAACCGCTAGCCCATGCAGACCAGGAATTCCGACAGTCATCCTGGCTGGCGGTCGTTCTCCTGGACGGACAATGATTTTTTTTTTCTTTTTTTAATTTAGTTTAGATATACGTGTTAGTTTAGATATGTGTGTTAGTTTGGATATACGTGTTGTAGTTTTTGGATATGTGTATTTGTCGTTGTGCCGCGCTGCTGTGGGCCGGGGGGAAACCACGTTTCGTTTCATTTCATGTGTGCAGGGGCATGAAATGAAGCGACAAATAAAGTGTTTCTGATTCTGATATAAGAGCACAAACCATGCTAAAGGGAGGAGCTTCACACAGGAAATGCGTTTGCCTAGGCTCTGCTGATCACGAAGTTCTCCCCTGTGATGGCCTGGCGGCCTGTCCAGGGTGTCTCCCCACCTGCCACCCGATGACTGCTGGGATAGGCTCCAGCATTCTGCGACCCCGGCTGGGATAAGCGGATTGGATAATAGATGGATGGATAATTAACAGATGATACATCTGTCTATTTACCTATGACTTGCACGTTTACACTGTGACTACTTGATACTACCCATAGGCGGCGCTAGGGCATCAGGTATGGGGAAACTACATTTCCTAGGATTTTCACATTAACCCAACAGCTAGATCGGCACTTACGAATAAGAAAACCCTCATCTTCCTCAAATATGACTCAATGAACCTTTTTCCACTGCCAGCATTTGACTCAGAATTACAGTCAAGTTTCCTACAAGGCCTAGTAGGCCTACACGTCATCATCGTAGGCCTACGCGTCATCACCATAGGCCTACATGCCATCATCGTAGGGCTACACATCATCATCGTAGGCCTACATGTCACCATCGTAGGGCTACACATCGCCGTCGGTCTACACGTCTTCACCGTAGGACTACACGCCATCATCTTAGGCCTACACGTCATCATCGTAGCCCTACACGTCATTATCTTAGCCCCACACATCATCATCGCAGGCCTACACATCACCACTGTAGGCCTACATGCCGTCATCGTAGGCATACACGTCATCATCGTAGGCCTACATGTCATCATCGTAGGGCTACACATCGCCGTCGGTCTACACGTCTTCATCGTAGGACTACACGCCATCATCTTAGGCCTATACGCCATTATCGTAGCCCTACACGTCATTATCGTAGCTCTACACATCATCATCGCAGGCCTACACATCACCACTGTAGGCCTACATGCCGTCATCGTAGGCATACACGTCATCATCGTAGGCCTACATGTCATCATCGTAGGGCTACACATCGCCGTCGGTCTACACGTCTTCATCGTAGGACTACACGCCATCATCTTAGGCCTATACGCCATCATCGTAGCCCTACACGTCATTATCGTAGCTCTACACATCATCATCGCAGGCCTACACATCACCACTCTAGGCGTACATGTCGTCATCGTAGGCCTACACGTCATCATCATAGGCCTACATGTCATCATCTTGGGGCTACACATCGCCGTCGGTCTACACGTCTTCATCGTAGTACTACACGCCATCATCTTAGGCCTACACGTCATCATCGTAGCCCTGCACGTCATTATCGTAGCCCTACACATCATCATCGCAGGCCTACACATCACCACTGTAGGCCTACACGCCGTCACCGTGGGCCTACACGTCATCATCGTACGGCTACACATCGCCGTCGGTCTACACGTCTTCATCGTAGGACTACACGCCATCATCTTAGGCCTACACGTCATCATCGTAGCCCTACACGTCATTATCGTAGCCCTACACATCATCATCGCAGGCCTACACATCACCACTGTAGGCCTACATGTCGTCATCGTAGGCCTACGCGTCATCACCGTCGGTCTACACCTCTTCATCGTAGGACTACACGTCTTCATCGTAGGACTACACGCCGTCATCGTAGCCCTACACGTCATTATCGTAGCCCTACACATCACCACTGTAGGCGTACATGTCATCATCGTAGGCATACACATCATCATTGTATGGTGCAGCAGAACACTTCCCTTCATTCTTCACACAGATTCACATTCATTTATCCCGAGGTCCGTTTGCCTTTACCAGTCAGCGGTGTTTGTTCTGGTGTTGTTGTAACAGGACCACAGTCGCACATCTCACAGTGAAAAGGGTGTTTGTGTGCCTGTAAACTGTGGCTGGTAAACAGGAGGATCTCAAACCCGTACTTATTGTAACCTTTTTTTCCCACGGCGCCGCGCAACTGCCATGTGGTCTATGCATCGAAAATTGTGGTCACTCCATCACTCGCTCACTCACTCATTTTCTCCCTCTCTCTCTCTCTCTCTCTCTCTCTCTCTCTCTCTCTCTCTCTCTCTCTCTCTCTCTCTCCCTCTTTTCCCTCTTCCGTTTCTCGTTCAGCCCGGCATGCTGCACACAGCAGACGGGATGTTTCGGCTGTGGTGTTCTCAGCTCCAACCCTTGACAGGTGGCTGACGGGAAACAATGAAAACACTGGTGATTCACTTCAGACTTGTGGTCAGAAGTAGTGTATGTATCCTAAATGGTAGGCTTTACCCAGAGTGAAAGAACTCTCTCTCTCTCTCTCTCTCTCTCTCTCGCTCTCTCAGACCACATGAGAGGGACGTTTAGTCGGGCGCTGGCAACTTATATATGTGTGTCTGGACGGTTTCATGCTTATTGTGTTACCAACACATTACAGACCTAATTCATAAGTCAACACAGCCACTGAGGACGCACAAACCAGGGCATTCTTAGTGCCGGTCCCAAGCCCGGGTAAATGGGGAGGGTTGCGTCAGGAAGGGCATCCGGCATAAAACCTCCCGGGTTACCAACGACCACCACCGGTAGCGTTGGCCAGCAGGGTACCGGTGGAGACTATGCGACTGTTGGGCGAAGGAGAAGGAGAGGTGCAAGGCATGTCCAGAGGCCGCGGGAGAGGAGGGAGGGAAGGAGTGTGGAGGTGAGAGTCGGGACTGTGAACGCTGGCACTACGACAGGTAAAGGGAGAGAGCTGGCTGATATGACGGACAGAAGGAAGGTAGGTATACCGTGTGTGCAAGAGGCCAGGTGGATGAGGAGTAAGGCCAGGAGCACTGGAGGTGGGTTCAAACTCTTCTACCATGGTGTGGATGGGAGGAGAAATGGGGTAAATCTGAAGGAAGACCTGAAAGTAAAAAAATTTTCAGCGATAATTTTGGGGACGCTACTAAGGCCCCCCCCCCGCCTCTTAATACCGTCGCCTATGGATGCTGTCAATCTTATCAGCAAAATAGCTTTCAGTAAGTTTCTCTTGACTTTTCTAAAAGAATTTTAAAAAAAATCTTGTGTAACTTCCTATCTCAGATGTATCATCACGAGGCTTTTCTTTGCTTCTCTGCAGCGTGGAGACAATGACAGAAACCGACTGCGAATTTGAAAACGCCGTCTGAAGTCTGGCTGCTCAGCCGCACGGGCGAGGCAGAAGTGTGACTGCGTCCTCAGCATGGGGTCGTCGAGGAGGTGCAGGGTTGATAACACTTCCCCGCAGCACTGACAGCCACGGCTAAAGAAGAAGAAAAACGAAATAAAAAAAAGGCACGAAGACGATGTAGCGTGAAAATGAGCTTTTACTCAAATCCTCTGAAGTAAACAGGCCAACACGAGAGGCCCAGCCTCAAGAAACCGCCTGACGGACACCAGACGCTGTCAACCAGCTGGATGCGTGCCAACGAAAAACAGACAAAAAGTCAGCTACACTGAGGCGCACAAAAGCATGCAGGCACACTCACAATACTTTTGTCAGCTCCGTGTGTACATGGACACACACACAGACACACAGGCTGACAGGAAACATCTCAGTATGCTGTGTGTCCGCCTGTCTGTCTACATGCCTGTGCAGCCCCCACAAGCCCACTCTCCTTCCACAGACAAGCCCGCTCTCCTTCCACAGACGAGCCAACTCTCCTTCCCCGGACAAGCCCGCTCTCCTTCCACGGACAAGCCCACTCTCCTTCCACGGACAAGCCCACTCTCCTTCCACGGACGAGGACGCTCTCCTTCCATGGACGAACCCGCTCTCCTTCCACAGACGAGCCCACTCTCCTTCCAAAGGCGAGCCCACTCTCCTTCCACAGACAAGCCCACTCTCCTTCCACGGACAAGCCCACTCTCCTTCCACGGACAAGCCCACTCTCCTTCCACAGACAAGCCCACTCTCCTTCCACGGACAAGCCCACTCTCCTTCCACAGACAAGCCCACTCTCCTTCCACGGACAAGCCCACTCTCCTTCCACGGACAAGCCCACTCTCCTTCCACAGACAAGCCCACTCTCCTTCCACGGACAAGCCCACTCTCCTTCCACAGACAAGCCAACTCTCCTTCCACAGACAAGCCCACTCTCCTTCCACGGACGAGCCAGCTCTCCTTCCACTGACGAGCCAACTCTCCCTCCACAGACGAGCCCACTCTCCAACCACAGACAAGCCCGCTCTCCTTCCACGGACAAGCCCGCTCTCCTTCCACAGACAAGCCCACTCTCCTTCCACAGACAAGCCCACTCTCCTTCCACAGACAAGACCACTCTCCTTCCACAGACAAGCCCACTCTCCTTCCACAGACGAGCCCACTCTCCTTCCACGGACAAGCCCACTCTCCTTCCACAGACGAGCCCACTCTCCTTCCACAGACGAGCCCGCTCTCCTTCCACAGACGAGCCCACTCTCCCTCCACAGATGAGCCCACTCTCCTTCCACAGATAAGACCACTCTCCTTCCACAGACGAGCCCACTCTCCTTCCACAGACAAGCCAACTCTCCTTCCACAGATAAGACCACTCTCCTTCCACAGACAAGCCAACTCTCCTTCCACAGACAAGACCACTCTCCTTCCACAGACAAGCCCACTCTCCTTCCACAGACAAGACCACTCTCCTTCCATAGACAAGCCCACTCTCCTTCCACAGACGAGCCCACTCTCCTTCCACAGACAAGCCCGCTCTCCTTCCACGGACAAGCCCGCTCTCCTTCCACAGACAAGCCCACTCTCCTTCCACGGACAAGCCCGCTCTCCTTCCACAGACAAGCCAGCTCTCCTTCCATGGACAAGCCCACTCTCCAACCATGGACAAGCCCACTCTCCTTCCACAGACAAGCCCACTCTCCTTCCACAGACGAGCCAGCTCTCCTTCCACAGACAAGCCAGCTCTCCTTCCACAGACAAGCCCACTCTCCTTCCACAGACAAGCCCACTCTCCTTCCACGGACAAGCCCGCTCTCCTTCCACAGACAAGCCAGCTCTCCTTCCATGGACAAGCCCACTCTCCAACCATGGACAAGCCCACTCTCCTTCCACAGACAAGCCCACTCTCCTTCCACGGACAAGCCCACTCTCCTTCCACAGACAAGCCCACTCTCCTTCCACAGACAAGCCCACTCTCCTTCCACGGTCAAGCCCACTCTCCTTCCACAGACAAGCCAGCTCTCCTTCCACAGACAAGCCCACTCTCCTTCCACGGACAAGCCCACTCTCCTTCCACAGACAAGCCAGCTCTCCTTCCACAGACGAGCCCACTCTCCTTCCACGGACAAGCCCACTCTCCTTCCACAGACAAGCCAGCTCTCCCTCCACAGACAAGCCCACTCTCCTTCCACGGACAAGCCCACTCTCCAACCACAGACAAGCCCACTCTCCTTCCACAGACAAGCCCACTCTCCTTCCACGGACAAGCCCACTCTCCTTCCACAGACAAGCTCACTCTCCTTCCACGGACAAGCCCACTCTCCTTCCACAGACAAGCCCACTCTCCTTCCACAGACAAGCCCACTCTCCTTCCACAGACAAGCCCACTCTCCTTCCACAGACAAGCCAGCTCTCCTTCCACAGACAAACCAGCTCTCCTTCCACGGACAAGCCCACTCTCCTTCCACGGACAAGCCCACTCTCCTTCCACGGACAAGCCCACTCTCCTTCCACAGACAAGCCCACTTTCCTTCCACAGACAAGCCCACTCTCCTTCCACAGACAAGCCAGCTCTCCTTCCACGGACAAGCCCACTCTCCTTCCACGGACAAGCCGACTCTCCTTCCACAGACAAGCCCACTCTCCTTCCACGGTCAAGCCCACTCTCCTTCCACAGACAAGCCAGCTTTCCTTCCACAGACAAGCTCACTCTCCTTCCACGGACAAGCCCACTCTCCTTCCACAGACAAGCCAGCTCTCCTTCCACAGACAAGCCCACTCTCCTTCCACGGACAAGCCCACTCTCCTTCCACAGACAAGCCAGCTCTCCTTCCACAGACAAGCCAACTCTCCTTCCATGGACAAGCCCACTCTCCAACCACAGACAAGCCCACTCTCCTTCCACGGACAAGCCCACTCTCCTTCCACGGACAAGCCCACTCTCCTTCCACAGACAAGCCCACTCTCCTTCCACGGACAAGCCCACTCTCCTTCCACAGACAAGCCCACTCTCCTTCCACAGACAAGCCCACTCTCCTTCCACAGACAAGCCCACTCTCCTTCCACGGACAAGCCCACTCTCCTTCCACGGACAAGCCCACTCTCCAACCACAGACAAGCCCACTCTCCTTCCACGGACAAGCCCACTCTCCTTCCACGGACAAGCCCACTCTCCTTCCACAGCGTCATATCTTGACCCTTTTGCCAAAATGGCAATATAAGAGATGCAAGGTACCCTTCTTCCTCATCTGTATGGAGGTCAACCACTACCTGACCTGTATGTCATTAATATTCATATATCCAGGCGTCTGGGTGGCGTAGCGGTCTATTATGTTGCCTACCAACACAGGGATCGGCGGTTCGAATCCCCGTGTTACCTCCGGCTTGGTCGGGCGTCCCTACAGACACAACTGACCGTGTCTGCGGGTGGGAAGCCAGATGTGGGTATGTGTCCTGGTCACTGCACTAGCGCCTCCTCTGGTCGGCTGGGGCGCCTGTTCCGGGGGGGGGTGAATAGTGTGATCCTTTCATGCGTTACGTCCCCCTGGTGAAACTCCTTGCTGTCAGGTGAAAAGAAGCAGCTGGTGACTCCACATGTATGGGAGGAGGCATGTGGTAGTCTGCAGCCCTCCCCGGATCGGCAGAGGGGGTGGAGCAGAGACCGTGACGGCTCGGAAGACTGGAGTCAGAGCCGGCCCAAGGCTTTACGGGGCCCTAAGCAGAATTTGATTTACCCCCCTCCCGTTACACCCACCTCCCACCACCGACAATATTATGTCCATGCTTGATCGTTACCATACCATTGTTGTGACTTACTACTGTGCTGGAAAGTCTTAAAATAAACCAGCAGACAATGCATTTAGTGAACAAGCTAACTATTTTAATTGCTTTTGAACTGTGCAAAAGTACAGAACAGTAACAATGAAATAAATTAATTTCTCACATAAAATGCAAATGTAAAAACAGACAATATTGAATAAATTAAATAGAAACTTAAATAGTGGCATACAAGGAACAGAGGAACCTCTAACATCGAACAATATAACAATAACGCACACGAACCTGACCCCAGCTCTGATATAGGCAGCGGAAATGGTTAAACCAGTAGTATTAATTTGTCAGTCTATCATGTTACAACATGATATCAAAATATTTAATTTTTGTTTTTTGGTGATTACTACTGATAATGATATATCACAAACACAAATATATATATATATATCGACCTGTCGTGTTTGACATTTCAAGCGCTCTTGGGGCCCTAAATGACCGCTTAGTTCGCTTATGCCTTGGGCTAGCTCTGACTGGAGTAATTGGCCAAGTACAATTGGGGAGAAAAAGGGGGAGGGGGAATCCACACACACACACACAAAAATCATATGTCCATGGCATGTACACAGACATGCACGTGCACCCTGCACCTATATTGACGCTACAGCATTGATGTATACGACGTCCTGGGATGAAGACGTTTTGGACCCCAAACGCTGCAATTTCGGCCATTTTAAATTCTGAATGTCTTCTTCAGCATTATAGCATTATATATGTCATTCAGCGACATGAAGGCGAATGTAGAGGCTGATGTAGGCTGTAGCCTCGTCGCTACAACAAACACACAACATGGCGGTTGTCTCGCTTCAACCTCGTGCAGTCTTACAAAGGGGACGCATCACAACGTTACCTTTTTCCACTCGTACTATGTGACACACAATAAAGGTTGAAGAAGTCCACGACTGCACGGTCTGGGGGGGTCCTTTAGTGCTGAGGCAGCTCTCGGGCCGTAAAACACAGAGGGCCTTCTAGCAGGGCGGCTGTCCGGATGTCAGTACACAGAGGGCGGGTGCAGGGCGAAGAGGGGCCGGGGGCAGACATGTGTGGGGCGTCTGGTGAGACTCGACTCAGGGTGTGAAGGGGCCACCCGGAGGTAACCAGGGCAGAGCAGCCACGTCACCTCCAGGTCACCTCCAGCGTGGCCTGACAGGCTGGCTCCTGGCCAGATGAGGAGAGGCTGAAGAGGAGGTGGTGGTTGATGGGGGGGGGGCAAACGTTGGAAGGTGTGTGGATGAGTGGGAACGCTTAAAGCCGCACGAGGGAATGTTTCTATAGCAAAATATTACCTTTTAATTGCTTTTTGGGCTGAAAATGTGCCCCCAAGCCCCAATGAAATCACTTTCTCACGTGGAATCGCCCATTTGTCGATTGCGGCGCCCATCCTGAGCTTTCCCTTAAAATCTTTACCGGCACACAGGAAGTGATGTATCTCACGTATTTATAGACTAGCATTTATCTAATGTGCATGTTATATGTGCTATTGAAACTGGAATTGAGTACTTTTGTTGGTTATACACAAATGAAAACATAGAAGAAGTCACGGTGCCTGACGACACAAATGAAAACGTAGAAGAAGAAGTCACGGTGCCTGAAGACACAAATGAAAACATAGAAGTCACGGTGCCTGACGACACAAATGAAAACACAGAAGAAGTCACGGTGTCTGACGACACAAATGAAAACACAGAAGAAGTCACGGTGTCTGAAGACACAAATGAAAACATAGAAGTCACGGTGTCTGAAGACATAAATGAAAACATAGAAAAAGTCACGGTGTCTGAAGACACAAATGAAAACATAGAAGAAGTCACGGTGTCTGACGACACAAATGAAAACGTAGAAGAAGTCACGGTGTCTGACGACACAAATGAAAACGTAGAAGAAGTCACGGTGCCTGAAGACACAAATGAAAACATAGAAGTCACGGTGCCTGACGACACAAATGAAAACACAGAAGAAGTCACGGTGTCTGACGACACAAATGAAAACGTAGAAGAAGTCACGGTGTCTGACGACACAAATGAAAACACAGAAGAAGTCACGGTGTCTGAAGACACAAATGAAAACATAGAAGAAGTCACGGTGTCTGAAGACATAAATGAAAACATAGAAAAAGTCACGGTGTCTGAAGACACAAATGAAAACATAGAAGAAGTCACGGTGTCTGACGACACAAATGAAAACATAAGAAGAAGTCACGGTGTCTGACGACACAAATGAAAACATAAGAAGAAGTCACGGTGTCTGACGACACAAATGAAAACGTAGAAGAAGTCACGGTGTCTGACGACACAAATGAAAACGTAGAAGAAGTCACGGTGCCTGAAGACACAAATGAAAACGTAGAAGAAGTCACGGTGTCTGACGACACAAATGAAAACATAGAAGAAGTCACGGTGTCTGAAGACACAAATGAAAACATAGAGGAAGTCACGGTGTCTGACGACACAAATGAAAACATAGAAGAAGTCACGGTGTCTGAAGACACAAATGAAAACATAGAAGAAGTCACGGTGTCTGACGACACAAATGAAAACATAGAAGAAGTCACGGTGCCTGAAGACACAAATGAAAACATAGAAGAAGTCACGGTGTCTGACGACACAAATGAAAACATAGAAGAAGTCACGGTGTCTGAAGACACAAATGAAAACGTAGAAGAAGTCACGGTGCCTGACGACACAAATGAAAACATAGAAGAAGTCACGGTGTCTGAAGACACAAATGAAAACATAGAAGAAGTCACGGTGTCTGACGACACAAATGAAAACATAGAAGAAGTCACGGTGTCTGACGACACAAATGAAAACATAGAAGAAGTCACGGTGTCTGACGACACAAATGAAAACATAGAGGAAGTCACGGTGTCTGACGACACAAATGAAAACATAGAAGAAGTCACGGTGTCTGAAGACACAAATGAAAACATAGAAGAAGTCACGGTGTCTGACGACACAAATGAAAACATAGAAGAAGTCACGGTGCCTGAAGACACAAATGAAAACATAGAAGAAGTCACGGTGTCTGACGACACAAATGAAAACATAGAAGAAGTCACGGTGTCTGAAGACACAAATGAAAACGTAGAAGAAGTCACGGTGTCTGACGACACAAATGAAAACATAGAAGAAGTCACGGTGTCTGAAGACACAAATGAAAACATAGAAGAAGTCACGGTGTCTGACGACACAAATGAAAACATAGAAGAAGTCACGGTGTCTGCAGAAATAAATGAAAACATAGAAGAAGTCACGGTGTCTGCAGACAGAGTGATCCACGACTGCCTTCTTAAGTCATTCAGTGAATCTTGGGAATAGCGGAAAACATAAACTACAGCATGCCAAGTTGGGTGTCCGACCAGCGTGGTGGTCTATTCTGTTGCCTACCAGCACGAGGATCGCCAGTTCGAATCCCCGTGTTACCTCCAGCTTAGTTGCGCATCCCTACAGACACAATAGGCCGTGTCTGCGGGTGGGAAGCCGGATGTTGTCCTTGTCACTGTACTAGCGCCCCCTCTGGTCGGTCGGGGCGCCTGTCCGGGGGGGAAGGGGGAACTGGGGGGGAATGGCGTGATCCTCCCACGCGCTACGTCCTCTACATGTATGGGAGGAGACGTGGTAGTCTGCAGCCCTCCCCGGATCGGCAGAGGGGGGTGGAGCAGCGACCGGGACGGCTCACAGAGCGGGAAAAATCTTAAATGGACCCTTGTTTCTGGATAGGAGTGACACACTTGGTGTGGGACAGCAAACTTCCTGCCACCTTCCGACCTCCTAACCATGTCAACAATAGCATTTTGTACCTCACTAGACACGTGCACGAGCCCCATCCCTATTTTCCATTGGGGCCTGAATTGTTAAAATGTCCTCTTCCAAAGACCGCATTAAATTCCCAAAGCAGAAGTGGGGAAAAGTCAACTGAAGACAACATCACCTGGAGCACCATGACCACCATGAGGAATGTTGTTCTGAAGGGCCGTTACCTGCTGATGGAGCACAAAAGACGCGGGGACCAACTGCTGAAATCTGAACGTTTTGAAAATGAGAAGAAGTATTTCATCGATTGTTTTTTTGGCACCCCTACACCTGACCCCCCCCCTACTTTCGTCCCTCCCCTCTTGAAGTGTGCGCCACAGTCTGCTGCGTAAGATCACACTCCTCTCTATCCGGACTTGTTTCTGTAGATTTATGTCCTTTATCCCCCCCCCCCGTCTCATCAGAGAGGGGATGTGGACTGGGTTTCTGCATACGCCACGTAGGGTGCAGAGTGTCTCGCAAGTCAGAGGCCAAAGAAACTGGAGAATATTAAAAATGCTGAGATTTATAGTCCGAGGTGTAGTGCTGAAGGCTTAATAGGCTACAGATGTCCTTGCAGCGACCTACACGCACACACGCACACACGCACGCACACCTGAATCTGAACACGTTCTGAGCTAAATGAAGGGGGTTGCTGGGACTTAACGCTCTCTTTCAGCGAGATTATGTTGTCTTACATCATGCTAGCTGAAACATTCTTTTCATTGTAGCGCACAGCTAACGACGCTTGTGTGTTCGTTAAGTCTGTTAGCAGCTTCATTATTTCTGCAGGGATCGTCCATGTCCGGCGAGGGTCTTCTCGCCCCGCCGCACACGTGGGGTCAGCCTGTGTGTTCTCTCCAAACCCTACCCCGTTAGTAGTCCTCTTACGGTCCTACTCTACATGAGTCATTCAGTCATGATCCAAACCACTTAGCCTCACTTAGGGCCCAGACACACCAAACCGACTAGCGGCGACGAAGGCCGGCTGTTGCCGTCTGGTCCAGAAAGAAGCACTTGAACACACCGCAAACACTACAGCCGACGGCCAACTAGCATGTACGTTCTGCACCGAACAGCCAATCAGAGTGAGCTCTCTCACCGAGGGGCTCCGCCTATTCAACATGCTGAATGGGCCGAAAAGCTGCAGACAGGGGTCCGACTGGTGCCGACGGTGCGGGACACACCGCAAAAACTAGGGTCACAGACGCTCACCGACGGCCCTCAGGGTCGCGGGATGCTGGAGCCTATCTCAGCAGTCATCGGGCAGCAGGTGGGGAGACACACTGGACAGGCCGCCAGGCCATCACACACACACATTCACACCTAGGGACAATTTAGTACAGCCGAGTCACCTGACCTACATGTCTTTGGACTGTGGGAGGAAACCGGAGCGCCCGGGGGAAACCCACGCAGACACGGGGAGAACACGCAAACTCCACACAGAGGACGACCCGGGGCGACACCCAAGGCTGGACTACCCCGGGGCTCGAACCGAGGAACTTCTTGCCGGGAGGCAACTGCACTAACCACCGCGCCTACGTTATATTTTGAAACAAAAACACATTGCTGAAGGCAAAATCCTGACATAAATAAGGCAGCAGAATCCAAAGACAAATAGGGAAAACGCATCACCTCGAGTACAACTGATTGAAATAAACTGAAATAAATGTGGACCACCGCGGGGCGGATGAAAAAAACTGAAATGAATCATGATTGAATAAGGCTTTTTTTTCCCCCCTCAACAATATGTTTGCAATATGTTTATTCAAATGAATGTTTTTACTCCGCTGGTGGCACACGGGAGATGAAAAGTAATGTAATCAAAACCAAAAGACAACACTTCCGTTGCCATCTTTTCTTCATTGCCCTCCATTTCAGGGACTGCAAATAGACTCTGCTGCTCCCTTCATCATGTCTTATCTATGCCCATTATGTTATATGTAATGTCAGGGTTAATTTAAGACATTCCAGTCAGCGATCAGGAATCAGGGACACTTCGTTTGGGGAAACATCGTTTCCCCCAGCCCTCAGCAGTGGAACACAAAGACAAAAACACAGCCAAACTACAAGAACACATACATCCAACTAGAACACATACATCCAAACTAGAACACATACATCCAATTAGAACACATATATCCAAACTAGAACACATATATCCAATTAGAACACATACATCCAAACTACAAGAACACATACATCCAAACTAGAACACATGCATCCAAACTAGAACACATACATCCAACTAGAACACATACATCCAACTAGAACACATACATCCAACTAGAACACATACATCCAACTAGAACACATACATCCAAACTAGAACACATACATCCAAACTAGAACACATACATCCAACTAGAACACATACATCCAACTAGAACACATACATCCAAACTAGAACACATACATCCAACTAGAACACATACATCCAAACTAGAACACATACATCCAATTAGAACACATACATCCAAACTAGAACACATATATCCAATTAGAACACATACATCCAAACTACAAGAACACATACATCCAAACTAGAACACATACATCCAAACTAGAACACATACATCCAACTAGAACACATACATCCAACTAGAACACATACATCCAAACTAGAACACATACATCCAACTAGAACACATACATCCAAACTAGAACACATACATCCAACTAGAACACATACATCCAAACTAGAACACATACATCCAAACTAGAACACATACATCCAAACTAGAACACATACATCCAACTAGAACACAT
>JAJHIY020001262.1:80000-87841 GCA_022114975.2 Lampris megalopsis | reverse complement strand
ACTTGGTGGTGGTGGAAGGAGGATGTACAGCAAAGTATACAGAGGAAGAGGTTGGTGAAGAAGAAGTGGGATAGTCAGGGAGATGAAGAAAGTAGACAGGAGTACAAGGAGATGCAGCGTAAAGCAAAGAGGGAGGTGGCAAAGGCAAAGGAAAAGGTGTATGGTGAGGTGTATGACAGATTAGACACTAAGGAAGGAGAAAAGGACTTGTACCGATTGGCTAGACAGAGGGACCAAGCTGCAAAGGATGTGCAGCAAGTTAGGGCGATCAAGGATAGAGATGGAAATGTGCTGACAAGCGAGGAGAGTGTGTTGAGAAGGTGGAAGGAATACTTTGAGGGGCTGATGAATGAAGAAAATGAGAGAGAGAGAAGGTTGGATGATGTAGGGATAGTGAATCAGGAAGTGCAGCGGATTAGCAAGGAGGAGGTGAGGGCAGCTATGAAGAGGATGAAGAATGGAAAGGTGGTTGGTCCAGACGATCTCCAAGAACAAAGGCGATGTGCAGAACTGTAACAACTACAGAGGTATAAAGTTGATCAGCCACAGCACGAAGATTTGGGAAAGAGTAATAGAAGCTAGGTTAAGAGGAGGAGAGGTGATGATCAGCAGCAGCAGTATGGTTTCATGCCAGGAAAGAGCACCACAGATGCGATGTTTGCTTTGAGAATGTTGATGGAGAAGTATAGAGGAGGCCAGAAGGAGTTACATGGTGTCTTTGTAGATTTAGAGAAAGCATACGACAGGGTGCCGAGAGAGGAGGTGTGGTATTGTCGGGAGGAAGTCGGGATTGGCAGAGAAGTATGTAGGAGTGGTGCAGGACATGTATGAGGGCAGTGTGACAGTGGTGAGGTGTGTGGTTGGAATGACAGATGGGTTCAAGGTGGAGGTGGGATTACATCAGGGATCGGCTCTGAGGACTTTCTTGTTTGCAATGGTGATGGACAGGTTGACGGAGGAGATCAGGCAGGAGTCTCCGTGGACGATGATGTTCGCGGATGACATTGTGATCTGTAGTGAGAGTAGGGTGCAAGTGGAGGAGAGCCTGGAGAGGTGGAGGTATGCACTGGAGAGAAGAGTAATGAAAGTCAGTAGGAGCAAGATGGAATACCTATGTGTGAATGAGAGGGAGGACAGTGGAATGTGAGGATGCAAGGAGTAGAGGTGACGAAGGTGGATGAGTTTAAATACTTGGGGTCAACTGTCCAAAGTAACGGGGAGTGCAGGAGAGAGGTGAAGAAGAGAGTGCAGGCAGGGTGGAGTGGGTGGAGAAGAGTGTCAGGAGTGATGTGTGACAGAAGGGTACCAGCAAGAGTTAAAGGGAAGGTTTACAAGATGGTAGTGAGACCAGCTATGTTATATGGTTTGGAGACAGTGGCACTGATGAAAAGACAGGAGGTGGAGGTGGAGGTGGCAGAGATGAAGATGATAAGATTTTCATTGGGAGTGATGAAGAAGGACAGGATTAGGAAGGAGTATATTAGAGGGACAGCTCAGGTTGGACGGTTTGGAGACAAAGCAAGAGAGACAAGATAGAGATGGTGTGGACATGTGTGGAGGAGAGATGCTGGGTATACTGGGAGAAGGATGCTGAATATGGAGCTGCCAGGGAAGAGGAGAAGAGGAAGGCCAAAGAGGAGGTTTATGGATGTGGTGAGGGAGGACATGCAGGTGGCTGGTGTGACAGAGGAAGATGCAGAGGACAGGAAGAGATAGAGACGGATGATCCGCTGTGGCGCCCCCTAACGGGAGCAGCCGGAAGTAGTAGCAGACTGTCGCTAATACAAGACACAACGACTCCTCATGTATCTGTACGACACTGAGTTAACGCAGTCCAAATAACAAGGAGCAGTACAGACAGAGAGCAGACACCGCAGAATGACACCGACAAAGGGGGAAACACTGCACACAGGGTCGGAACCTGCTGCCGCTCCCGGGTGGACGGGCGGGTATCGTAATACCGAGAACTGAACCACTAATGCATGCTTGTGGTTTGCTGGTAGCAGACCGAGGTCGCAACTCCTGCGGAACCCAATTGCTGTCTGGGTTGGTCCCATGGCCTTTACCCCCCCCCCCCCAGGGCGTCTACAGGGCAGTAGTTCGTTTTGTTATTTAGCCCACAACTGGGCAGGCCTTGACTGGCTTACCAGGACATGTCCACGTTCCAGCGGGCCATGGTGATTGGTCTCCGGGGCTTACTCCTCCGGAGGTTTTCTGGCGGGCTTTGGCTAAATAGCCTGTCCCACGAGGCAGCAGGGGGCCGGTTACTCTCTAGGGCGCATAGCCAGATCCCGTCAGTGATACCGGTCTGAACCGCGAGACGGCCGGGTTGTCTTGGCTGGGAGAAGCTGTGCGTTGCGCTACACACGTGTGTTTTGACACACGCCACACCAGACCAGCTCAGACCAACCACGTGCTCCTGCTCGACTGCGGTGGAAAGATGATGATGATGATGACGATGATGATGATGATGACGATGATGATGATGATGATAATGACGATGGCGGTGGCGGTGATGATGATGATGATGATGATGATGAAAACACTAAAGAACAAGTACATCGGACTTTGTTCTGCTAATGTAAGGTTTTCTACCGTCGGTGCTGCCCGTGACGACGGGAATCAAACGGGCTCGTGTTGTCCGTCAGGACTGCTTGAGAAAGGCACTAAATGCGTGTTTAAATCTGTAAGCGGGACTCTTCTTCATGTGTGGAAATATGGGTCAGTTCTGCAGTGTCAGATAAACCACAGACGGGGCCTTTAATGTTCAGCAGAGAGAGAGAAGCCCAACAAGCAAGGATGAGAAATGAAGAGGTTGTATGGCGTCCTGCTGGACCCGCTTCCTCTGTGATTTTCTCGGCGCTATCACAGCATCTTGTTATGTTTTCCTTTCTCCCTGTGCGATGCAGTTTGTCAGATCGCATTACCGAGGCAGCAGGCTGCACATGTGCGCTGGGCAGCCGTGATGGATGTGGACTGGCCGTCCTACACATGCTGGTACCCGGCGCGCAGCGAGCGGCCGCGTTTCCATGGCTTCATTATTCCCTTGGATTCCTTATCAAAGTGCATATTGTGGCTGTGATTCTGCTTTTCTGCTTCATCGCTCCAAATAGAGCAGGCGAGACTGATACCTAATGCTATTAGAGTCAGGCCAGCTCTCTGAGGGGCGAGCTGCGATGGAGAAAAATCAAATAAATAAATGAAGACAGCAAAAATGCTTGAATCCTGCTCTGGTGTGGATGCTGTTGCACCACCAACCATAAAACAATCCAACGCAGCTTTCTGCCGCTGTCTCGTTCTTCCACTCTGACTCGCTTAGACACGCACTCACACGCACACTCACACGCACGCACACACGCACTGGCATTAAAGGCGGTGACGGAGTGGATCGGAAGAGCCAAACTGTTGTCCACTTCTTGGACGTGTTGTTTGTGTTGTGTTATTAGTCACATGTCTCCTTGTGTCCTGCTCTCCGGCGTCTGGCGCCTCCTCTGCGCCTGCAGGACACCGGAGGACACGACTGGCATCCTTAATGAGGGGGGGACGTCGCTCGCCCTCACGCTCCGGCGCCCGCGTGCCTGAAGAGATGACAGGAAGTGGGGAAGGTGAGGGCTGACAGGCCCAAACAGTCTCCACATCCACGCAGACACACAAAGACGCCGAGGGCGACAACACAACTCTGCACGCGCTCTCGCACTTCCGTGGCACTTACACACTCTATGCAGTTTCACTACAGGGTACACGCACGCACGCGCGCAACCACACACACACACATTATGTATGCATACAAAGATGCACACACATACAGACACGCAAACCAAACACGCACACTCTCACATATACACTTTTACTATATGCATGCTAACTTACGCACAACATCCTTTTAAGCATCCTTACACACTTACGTGTGGCAGTCAGGGGCAAATCAGTGGTACACACACACCAGTGGTACACACACACACACACACACACACACACACACACACACACACACACACACACACACACACACACAGCTACAGGGCATAAATATGCATGGTGGAAGTGTTGACGTGGCTGATGTGTGTACCACTGATGTGTTGGTACCACTAGTGTGTGTGTGTGTGTGTGTGTGTATATATATATATATATATATATATATATATATATATATATTCCTGAAACCGTCGATGGTGTTGAGTGCTCGTCTAATGAGGAGCAGAATGTCAACACGGATACAGGAAAAAAGATTTTAAGGCAGTCAAGTTCTTCCACACCAAACCCATCCAACCATGTCTTAATGGACCTGGCTTTGTGCACTGGGGCACAGTCATGCTGGAACAGAAAAGGGCCCTCCCCAAACTGGTCCCATAAACCTGGAAGCATAGACTTGTCCAAAATGTCTTGGTATGCTGAAGCATTGAGATTCCCTTCACTGGAACTGAGGGGCCTCGCCCAGCCCCTGAAAAACAACCCCATACCATTACCCCTCCTCCTCCACCCAACTGTACAGTGGGCACAATGCAGTCAGGCAGGTAACGTTCTCCTGGCGTCCGCCAAACCCAGACCCGTCCACCAGACTGCCAGACAGAGAAGTGTGAGTCGTCACTCCACAGAACCCGTCTCCACTGCTCTGAGTCCAGTGGCAGCGTGCTTTACACCATCCACCCCACGCTTGGAAACCCATTCCATGAAGCTCCTGGCACACAGTTTTTGTGCTGATGTTAATGCCGGAGCAAGTTTGGAGCTCTGCAGTTACTGAGTCAGCAGAGCGTTGGAGACTCTTCGCACTATGCGCCTCAGCACTCCTTGACCCCGCTGTGTGACTTCACGTGGTCCGCCACTTCCTGGCTCAGTTGCTGTTGTTCCTAAACGCTTCCACCTTTCAATAATACCACGTACAGTTGACCGTGGACTATCCAGCAGGAAGGACATTTCACCAACTGACTTATTGCAAAGGTGGCATCCTATGACAGCACCACGCTTGAACTCACTGAGCTCTTCAGAACCACACCTTCTTTCACAGTGTTTGGAAATGCAGCCTGCATGGCGAGCTGCTGGATTTATACACCTGCGGCAATGAAACACCTGGATTCAATGATTAAGAGGTGTGTCCCAATACTTTCCTTCATATAGTGTATGTTAAGATCGATGTAGGATAAACACTTTAATGCATTACAGTACAGGCTTGTTGTGTGTACCGTGCTCTCATCAGCTGCTGGTTGTTTATTTAATATTAATATCGAAGATGAGGTTTGTGTGTTTTCTTGACTGGCATAAGGAGGATAATCACAACACGTGGATGCTAGCTGTAAGCTCATTAACCCCACGTTGGGTTTATGCATGTTTGAATCATATAGATGTGATTAGCATGGCATTAACACACTGATGAGCTAGCTCTGGTTGTGACAGTAACACAACGCACACACACACACACACAGACTTGCAATCAGCAAGATGCTGAATCCTAATCTGCTCCCTCTCTCTCTTTCTCTCTCTCTCTCTCTTTCTGTCACACACACACAAACACACACACACGCACACACACAAACACACACACACACACACACACCACCACCACCACCAATAACAACAGCAACAACGTACTAGTATAGACTGTGATAACTTGCCCGTCTCTCCATCATGGCTTCATTACTGTTGTATGCACTACTGTTTTTGCAGTAGTTATTGCAGTATTTATTGCAGTATTTATTGCAGTATTTATTGCCGTATTTATTGCCGTATTTATTGCAGTATTTATTGCGGTATTTATTGCAGTATTTATTGCAGTATTTATTGGTGTTACCGCTTTGAACTATTGTCTTTGCACTGTTGTCTATGCACTACTCTTTTGCATATATGGTGCACACTGCAGAGCGGTTCATTATTCATGTGTTCTTCTGTTTTATTTTAAAAATGTGTAATGCCTTTCTTCCATGTCCTCTGTACGACAGCACGGTACGGCAGCACGGTACGGCAGCACGGTACGACAGCACGGTACGGCAGCACGGTACGGCAGCACGGTACGGCAGCACGGTACGGCAGCACGGTACGGCAGCACGGTACGGCAGCACGGTACGGCAGCACGGTACGGCAGCACGGTACGGCAGCACGGTACGACAGCACGGTACGGCAGCACGGTACGGCAGCACGGTACGGCAGCACGGTACGGCAGCACGGTACGACAACACGGTACGGCAGCACGGTACGGCAACACGGTACGGCAGCACGGTACGACAGCACGGTACGGCAGCACGGTACGGCAGCACGGTACGACAACACGGTACGGCAGTCTGCTTCTTTACACCTTCTAGCGTGCTGTCATTGAAAGTGTGGTTCACAGCATGATCACAATTATTTCAATGAAATTACATTGAACTGAATTTAACTGAATGATTTCCACATTCCCATCATATCTTGCAACCAAATGAAGTGTGTAAGGAGTATTTGTACATGTACATGTACATGTAGAAAAACTCTGTCCTGCAACAACAGTAAGGAATGCTTCCCTCTCACTGTGGTAGTGACTTCATGATGCTTTCCTACACACTGAGGAAGCATTCTTTGTATTTCCGCCTCCCTCGGGTAAGCAGCGCAGTGATGGATGACACAGAGTACATGATGATGGGATGCAGGATACAGAGTACATGATGATGGGATGGATGATACAGAGTACATGGTGATGGGATGGAGGATACAGAGTACATGATGATGGGATGGAGGATACAGAGTACATGGTGATGGGATGGATGATACAGAGTACATGGTGATGGGATGGAGGATACAGAGTACATGGTGATGGGATGGATGATACAGAGTACATGGTGATGGGATGGAGGATACAGAGTACATGATGATGGGATGGAGGATACAGAGTACATGATGATGGGATGGAGGATACAGAGTACATGGTGATGGGATGGAGGATACAGAGTACATGGTGATGGGATGGATGATACAGAGTACATGGTGATGGGAGGGAGGATACAGAGTACATGGTGATGGGAGGGAGGATACAGAGTACATGGTGATGGGATGGAGGATACAGAGTACATGGTGATGGGATGGATGATACAGAGTACATGGTGATGGGATGGAGGATACAGAGTACATGGTGATGGGATGGATGATACAGAGTACATGGTGATGGGATGGAGGATACAGAGTACATGGTGATGGGATGGAGGATACAGAGTACATGGTGATGGGAGGGATGACATAGAGTACATGGTGATGGGATGGATGACACAGAGTACATGGTGATGGGAGGGATGATACAGAGTACATGGTGATGGGATGGAGGATACAGAGTACATGGTGATGGGATGGATGACACAGAGTACATGGTGATGGGAGGGAGGATACAGAGTACATGGTGATGGGATGGATGACACAGAGTACATGGTGATGGGATGGAGGATACAGAGTACATGGTGATGGGATGGAGGATACAGAGTACATGGTGATGGGATGGAGGATACAGAGTACATGGTGATGGCATGTCACCAAAATGACCATGAGCAGTCAAAATGACCGCTCATGGTCGTTCTAGGCAGGATTGAAGTCCCGGTCGTTCTAGTCGTTTCTCAGCCATTTTACAAGCTCGGACACTGTATAAATCCGAAGTAACGCCTGCTTTGTGTATTATGTCCTCCAAGCAAATAGTGTCAAACTTTGACAACTGGACGGCTGTTTCCTATACGACCCACAGGAGCGTTTCCTAAATCAGCGCCCCTACCGGCGGCAGGAGATATGCCGCAGATACTTTTCGCCTCTGTGCATTGTGGGTTTTTATCTACTTGTTGACATCTTTTTTACCACTCCTCATAGACAGGCTAATTGTTGTGCCCCCCCCCCCCCGC
>JAJHIY020001262.1:0-75000 GCA_022114975.2 Lampris megalopsis | reverse complement strand
CCCCGGTTTTCCCCCGGTTTTCCCGCGGTTTTCCCCCGGTTTTCCCCCGGTTTCCCCCCGGTTTTCCCCCGGTTTCCCCCCGGTTTTCCCCCGGTTTCCCCCCGGTTTTCCCCCGGTTTCCCCCCCGTTTTCCCGCGGTTTTCCCCCGGTTTTCCCCCGGTTTTCACCCGGTTTTCCCCCGGTTTTCCCCCCGTTTTCCCCCGGTTTTCCCGCGGTTTTCCCCCGGTTTCCCCCCGGTTTTCCCCCCGTGCCCCCCCGCTTTTCCCCCGGTTTCCCCGCGGTTTTCCCCTGGTTTTCCCTCGGTTTTCCCGCGGTTTCCCCCCGGTTTTCCCGCGGTTTTCCCCCGGTTTTCCCCCGGTTTCCCCCCGGTTTTCCTGTGACACTTAAACCCTCCATCACACAGGGAGCAGCAGAAACGTCTCAAAGCGTGCTGTCTGGTAACCCCTCGGCTGCTCTGCGGTGTCTTGTTGTCTTCTCCCCGCTGCAACATATTAAAGAAGTGTCCCCCCCTCCCCCCCTCTCTCCCCCCTCTCCCTCTCCCTCCCCCTCTCCCTGCGGTGCATTTTGCAAAATCATGCGTAACATAAAAACGCAGGCACAAAGAGGAGAAGCGTGGGGGGAAATCAATAAAGAGTGCTTGAAAGAGGGACGCGGCACCTGGGAGAGAGGGAGGAAGCGTTCAAAACAAGGCGGCGAGTCGGAGATGGATCTCCCCTAATCCCCCTTTCTGCAACCGCTTCTTCAAGATTGGATAACGGCAGTCTGGCAGCATTCCTCGGATCCGTGATGCCTCCATTGTAACGTCTAGTGTGTCGCGCTTAAGTGAGACTATTGGGGTGCAGAGTCCGGTACCAGCAGCACCAGAACATCCCCCTGCATCAGTGCAGGCTTAACATAGAGCTTCGTTTGCTGTCAACCCTTCTGCAGCAGCTGCGGCGATGCAGGGACCTCTAGGTCTGTTCCATTGCCTACCAACATGGGGATCGCTGGTTCGAATCCCCGTGTTACCTCCGGCTTGGTCGGGCGTCTCAACAGACACAATTGGCCGCGTCTGCGGGTGGGAAGCCGGATGTGGGTGTGTGTCCTCGTCGCTGTACTAGCGCCTCCTCTGTTTGGTCGGGGCGCCTGTTCGGGGGCTTGGGTGGACTGAAGAGGGGCGGGGCGGGGGGAGTAGCGTGATCCTCCCACGCGCTACGTCCCTCTGGTGAAACTCCTCACTGTCAGGGGAAAAGAAGCGGCTGGTGACTCCAAATGTATGGGAGGAGACATGCGTTGGTCTGCAGCCCTCCCCGGATCAGCAGAGGGGGTGGAGCAGAGACCGGGACGGCTCGGGAGGGTGGGGTCATTGGTCAAGTACAACTGGGGAGGAAAATGGGTAAAAATCCAAAAACAAAAACAAAAACAAAAAAAAACAAAAAAAACAATAACAACAAAAAAAGAAGTGCAACCTCTAATCTTGCACGATAGAGCACATCCAAAAACATGTCACACATCTGGACAGGGACACGTCACCCATCTGGACAGGGACACGTCACACATCTGGACAGAAACACGTCACACATCTGGACAGAATCACGTCACACATCTGGACAGGGACACGTGACACATCTGGACAGGGACACGTCACCCATCTGGACAGGGACACGTCACACATCTGGACAGGGACACGTCACACATCTGGACAGGGACACGTCACCCATCTGGACAGGGACACGTCACACATCTGGACAGAAACACGTCACACATCTGGACAGGGACACGTTACACATCTGGACAGAATCACGTCACACATCTGGACAGGGACACGTCACACATCTGGACAGGGACACGTCACACATCTGGACAGGGACACGTCACCCATCTGGACAGGGACACGTCACACATCTGGACAGAAACACGTCACACATCTGGACAGGGACACGTCACACATCTGGACAGGGACACGTCACACATCTGGACAGAAACACGTCACCCATCTGGACAGGGACACGTAACACATCTGGACAGGGACACGTCACCCATCTGGACAGAAACACGTCACACATCTGGACAGGGACACGTCACCCATCTGGACAGGGACACGTCACACATCTGGACAGGGACACGTCACCCATCTGGACAGGGACACGTCACATATCTGGACAGGGACACGTCACCCATCTGGACAGGGACACGTCACCCATCTGGACAGAAACACGTCACCCATCTGGACAGGGACACGTAACACATCTGGACAGGGACACGTCACCCATCTGGACAGAAACACGTCACACATCTGGACAGGGACACGTCACCCATCTGGACAGGGACACGTCACACATCTGGACAGGGACACGTCACATATCTGGACAGGGACACGTCACATATCTGGACAGGGACACGTCACACATCTGGACAGGGACACGTCACCCATCTGGACAGGGACACGTCACCCATCTGGACAGAAACACGTCACACATCTGGACAGGGACACGTCACACATCTGGACAGGGACACAGTGCGTTTGCTCACAGAGTTTGCAATGCTGCTTCGATTCAGCGCGCCGCTGGCACCTCCCTCCCCCCCCCCCCCGACAGAGAGATTCCTGGCCACATTTATTTCTGCGTTTGAGGTGGAGGCGAAGGTGACCCCTGCAGAGTAAGTTTCCGAGCCTGAGCCTGAGCCGCCCCCCCCCCCGCAGCGCCCCCCCCCTCTCCTCCCTGCCACGCGGGCCATCAGAAAGCTAGGCTCAATCCACTCTTCTAAATTGCTCCCATTTAATGGAATACCTTGACCCGACTCCCTCTCTGCCGGAAATAAATAAAGAAATGGTTGCTAAAAATGAGCCCCTCCAACTTTGGTAATGCTTGCTGAAAATTGAAGTCGTCAAACACTCCTTCACCTGAATTGCTTGACAGATACTTTCCTCAACACGTCTTCGCTGGGTTAACTGCAGGACTCACAGCTGAGACGAGATGGGATGTGGACTGCTGAGCTGAGCTACCCGACACGAACCGGAAATATTTACTCTTCTGATCACTGCAACGCAAACCAATGCAAACCAACGCAAACCAATGCAAACCGCCTGCTTGTGACCTGTGATGAGCCTGATCTGCATGATTAGCATCTGCAATGTTTGTTCTGGCAGATCAGAGCAGAGCTGTCTATGCTTCCGGATTATGCCTACATAAGTGACGCAGGGCAGCTGATTATGATTTACCGTGGATAGGAAACGGTTGCCAGCCACGTGTTCATTAAACCTCAAGAAAAGCAGGGAAGAAGAAAGAAAGACACGTCATGTTGTCCTTGTACAGTTGCAGCGAATGCATTCTCTGCATGTCTCTGGGAGAGGGATCCTCCTCGGGTGCTCCCTGGGGGTTCTTCCTGCAGTCTCTCCCTGTTGAAGGGTTTGAGGGGGTCGTTGCTTATCTGATGTGAGGGTCTGAGGACAGGAGGCCATTTGTGGTACTGGGATACACTACAAATAAAACTGACTTGACTTGACTTGACTCATGCTATTGTATTGGAGCAGTGGGCAGCTGCACGCCCGGGGACCATCTCCAGTTCTTCTTTTCATTGCCTTGCTCAGGGGCACAGGCAGCAGTATTAACCCTAACGTGCATGTCTTTTTGATGGTGGGAGGAAACCCACGCAGACACGGAGAACATGGAACCTCCACACAGACATGACCTGGGACGGCCTGGGGTTTGAACCCAGGACCTTCTTGCTGTGAGGCAACAGCGCTACCCATGGGCCACCGTGCTGCAGCACAAGCCAGCAAGGAGTCCACGTCTCTGTCGTGGACTCCTCGTGCTGTGATCCGCTAGCATGGTGATGCATCTTTTCCTGGATCCTGATTGTGGATGCTGCAGCCTGTGAAGCCCTGACATTCTGCATGATACAACAGGAAGTCAGTACGCTCTGCCAGCAGCTACATGGTGACGCGCGCTACGCTCTGTTTACATACTAATTATGGATGCTCTCGTGCTGTAATGAGATGATATGCTGTCGGAAATCTGCATCGCATGTTGCATATGATTCACATGTGGATTATGGATGATTCTGTGCTTTGTTGTCTGGCAAGTCCCCTTCTCTCTCGAGCTGGTCTCTGTGAGGGCAGCCGTGTGCACCCTCCAGAGAGACCACTGTCTGGATGCACCATTCAATTTAAAATGTGTAAATGGAAATGGTGGACCAGAGGGAAGGTCCTCGGGAGAGACAGATGAAGTCCGAGAAAGAAATGGCAAAAGGAATGGGCAGGGATAGAAAGGTCAGCTGGGTGGATGGAACACGTGGAAGGAAGAGAACGATGCATGTGTTTAAGGGTTGAGAAAAGATGTTGTTGTTGTTATTATAATTATTATTATTATTATTATTATTATTATTATCATTATCATTATTATTATTATCATTATCATTATTATCATTATCATTATTATTATTATTATTATTATCATTATTATCATTATTATTATTATCATTATTATTATTATTATTATCATTATCATTATTATTATTATTATTATTATCATTATTATTAATATCATTATTATTATCATTATTATTATTATCATTATTATTATTATTATTATTATTATCATTATTATTATTATTATCATTATTATTATCATCATCATTATTATTATTATTATTATTATTATTATTTGTCACACAATAATGAGTAGATAGTGATTAATAAATGAGAAACAGGGTCATTAGAGGGTCTTATAAAACACGTGTTAACATTAGCAGACAATTAAAACGGTTAACAACTGTCTTGTGATGTTTAGATAATTAAAAAGGTTAACAATTAACATCATTGCAGTAAAGACCCCGTGACTAAAGATGAAATTAGAACTAGATCTGACACTTCTGAACGTGGAAGTTCAGTTTAGACACAGTCCTCAACGTTAAAGTCCTGAATGTTAAAGGTCAGGGCAAGTTCTCCTGGTCTGGACAGTCCACCCTGGTAAGTGCTTTCAGGGAGAAATTAAGTTTAGATTTAAACACTAAAGACACTACAGACAACATGATAATAAAAGGGTTATTAGCATATTTAAGCTGTTAATGTTAACAGCAGAGCTGATAGTACCCCATCACTCATTGCAAAACCATGTTTCAGCGACGGTTAAACTGGGACCCTTGTCTTGTGTGAGGAAAATCAAAGACAATATCCAAGTAATGCAAAGAGAAAAGTGAGTAAAAGCAGGTCTGTCAGCCAAAACCACAACAAAAAGCCTCTGTGAAGGGAAAGGTTTTAAAAGGCCTTGGTCACATTGCACAGAGTTGAGTCCTGCAGCTGGTTTCCTGTTCTGCTTTACACAGTAATCATTTACTGCAAGTGGGATTAGGCGTTTTTTGCAGATGCTCTGTAAGGTCAGGGGAGTGGTATCAAGTTAAAACCCGGTGGTCTTAGTCACTGGTACCTATTGTGCGTGTGATTAACCTCCAAGTGTGGCTTTTATGTGCCCCTGATGCTCACAACACCACGGACATCTTCATTCCCAGCATGCATCTTCTGAGAAAACAGAACAAATGCCTTTAATCGAGGCTCAGATCTCACCAGTTCGTAGTCGGCCCCTCTGAGTGTCCAACAAATCTCCTCAGATCAGCAATCTCACTAAATCAATGTGTGAAGGTGCGCGAGACTCTCTAGTTTGGAGTATTTGTGTCTGGCTTGTTGCAGGGAGAACACCTCAAAAGCCTCTGATGGGAACTTAATGTGGCTTGTTTCAGGGAGAACACCTCAAAAGCCTCTGATGGGAACTTAATGTGGCTTGTTTCAGGGAGAACACCTCAAAAGCCTCTGATGGGAACTTAATGTGAGCGCCATAAAGCGTCCTGCACATTAAACCCAGCCAGGGAGAATCTAATTAGACGTGATTGGCGACGTGAGTGACAACTTGTTTATGCCACGCGTCGATAAGAGAATGATATTTGCCAAAACCAACGGGATGAAAAATGCTCCCTTCTTAGCCAGTGGCTCAGTGGCAAAAGCAAATTTGATTGCTTGTGAAATTAGCCAAATAAAGGCACTGCCAAGGCACTTAATCAACATCTATTGACTTAATTTCAACAAAAACCTAAAGCATAATTTCCATCCAGGCTCAGAAAGACACTTAAACAACAGATTTCGCAAGGCAACTTGCAGCATTGGGAGATTAGCCAGTTTATCTGCTGGCCCACAAGCTCGGCCCTGATTTATGTTTTTATTTTCCTTCTGTCTGAATGTGCATGCCACTGTATTTCTACGCACTGGGACCCTAACAAAATCCCCGGCAGGCCCACCTCGCATCTCGTGGAAAGTCCAATATCTAAAACCCGTGTCGATGAGTTTCTGTTCCTTGGTCATTTCACACTTCCTGTGTGTGCCAGGTGGAGCGGATTGGCCTACATTTAGAGAAACCTCTCAGCTTCTCAGTAATGCTATCCCCATACGTCACACTTGATGGAACCTGGAAAAAGGTTGAATCACACCTTCACGGGCATCCAATTTGCTCTTTTGATCTCAATTGGAGTCCTTCCCGCCACCCCCCACCCCGCCTGCTGGGTGGACTGAGCAGCCAAGCTGAGAAAAACCCAGGCCCACCAGACCAGCAACTCAGCAGAATGTGCCCAGGGTGGATGCCAGCAGTCTTAGGTGGACACAAGAACATCTGCACCTTAACTCCATCATACAGAAAGAAAGAAAGACAGAACTGTCCCACACTTGAATTTAATCTACTACTACTTTTAATCTACTACTACTTTTATAACGGGAGCGCCACAGCGGATCATCCGCTTCCATGTCTTCCTGTCCTCTGCATCTTCCTCTGTCACACCAGCCACCTGCATGTCCTCCCTCACCACCTCCAGAAACCTCCTCTTTGGCCTTCCTCTTCTCCTCTTGCCTGGCAGCTCCATATTCAGCATCCTTCTCCCATGTGCATCTAATGACCTCTGTTATTCATAAATCCCACCCTACATACATGTTATTTATAAATCCCACCCTAGAAACACGTTATTTATAAATCCCACCCTAGAAACACATGTTATTTATAAATCCCACCCTAGAAATACATGTTATTTATAAATCCCACCCTAGAAATACATGTTATTTATAAATCCCACCCTAGAAACACATGTTATTTATAAATCCCACCCTAGAAATACATGTTATTTATAAATCCCACCCTACAAACACATGTTATTTATAAATCCCACCCTAGAAATACATGTTATTTATAAATCCCACCCTAGAAATACATGTTATTTATAAATCCCACCCTAGAAATACATGTTATTTATAAATCCCACCCTAGAAACACATGTTATTTATAAATCCCACCCTAGAAACACATGTTATTTATAAATCCCACCCTAGAAATACATGTTATTTATAAATCCTACCCTACATACATGTTATTCATAAATCCTACCCTAGGAATACATGTTATTTATAAATCCCACCCTAGAAATACATGTTATTTATAAATCCTACCCTAGAAATACATGTTATTTATAAATCCTACCCTACATACATGTTATTCATAAATCCTACCCTAGGAATACATGTTATTTATAAATCCCACCCTAGAAATACATGTTATTTATAAATCCTACCCTAGAAATACATGTTATTTATAAATCCTACCCTAGAAATACATGTTATTTATAAATCCCACCCTAGAAATACATGTTATTTATAAATCCTACCCTACATACATGTTATTCATAAATCCTACCCTAGGAATACATGTTATTTATAAATCCCACCCTAGAAATACATGTTATTTATAAATCCTACCCTAGAAATACATGTTATTTATAAATCCCACCCTACAAACACATGTTATTTATAAATCCCACCCTAGAAATACATGTTATTTATAAATCCCACCCTACATACATGTTATTTATAAATCCCACCCTAGAAATACATGTTATTTATAAATCCCACCCTACAAACACATGTTATTTATAAATCCCACCCTAGAAATACATGTTATTTATAAATCCCACCCTAGAAATGCATGTTATTCATAAATCCAAACCCTAGAAATACATGTTATTCATAAATCCCACCCTAGAAATACATGTTATTTATAAATCCCACCCTAGAAATACATGTTATTTATAAATCCTACCTTACATAGATGTTATTTATAAATCCCACCCTAGAAATACATGTTATTTATAAATCCTACCCTAGAAGTACATGTTATTTATAAATCCTACCGTAGAAATACATGTTATTTATAAATCCCACCCTAGAAATACATGTTATTTATAAATCCCACCCTAGAAATACATGTTATTTATAAATCCCACCCTAGAAATACATGTTATTTATAAATCCTACCCTAGAAATACATGTTATTTATAAATCCCACCCTAGAAACACATGTTATTTATAAATCCCACCCTAGAAACACATGTTATTTATAAATCCCACCCTAGAAATACATGTTATTTATAAATCCTACCCTACATACATGTTATTCATAAATCCTACCCTAGGAATACATGTTATTTATAAATCCCACCCTAGAAATACATGTTATTTATAAATCCTACCCTAGAAATACATGTTATTTATAAATCCTACCCTACATACATGTTATTCATAAATCCTACCCTAGGAATACATGTTATTTATAAATCCCACCCTAGAAATACATGTTATTTATAAATCCTACCCTAGAAATACATGTTATTTATAAATCCTACCCTAGAAATACATGTTATTTATAAATCCCACCCTAGAAATACATGTTATTTATAAATCCTACCCTACATACATGTTATTCATAAATCCTACCCTAGGAATACATGTTATTTATAAATCCCACCCTAGAAATACATGTTATTTATAAATCCTACCCTAGAAATACATGTTATTTATAAATCCCACCCTACAAACACATGTTATTTATAAATCCCACCCTAGAAATACATGTTATTTATAAATCCCACCCTACATACATGTTATTTATAAATCCCACCCTAGAAATACATGTTATTTATAAATCCCACCCTACAAACACATGTTATTTATAAATCCCACCCTAGAAATACATGTTATTTATAAATCCCACCCTAGAAATGCATGTTATTCATAAATCCAAACCCTAGAAATACATGTTATTCATAAATCCCACCCTAGAAATACATGTTATTTATAAATCCCACCCTAGAAATACATGTTATTTATAAATCCTACCTTACATAGATGTTATTTATAAATCCCACCCTAGAAATACATGTTATTTATAAATCCTACCCTAGAAGTACATGTTATTTATAAATCCTACCGTAGAAATACATGTTATTTATAAATCCCACCCTAGAAATACATGTTATTTATAAATCCCACCCTAGAAATACATGTTATTTATAAATCCCACCCTAGAAATACATGTTATTTATAAATCCTACCCTAGAAATACATGTTATTTATAAATCCCACCCTAGAAACACATGTTATTTATAAATCCCACCCTAGAAATACATGTTATTTATAAATCCCACCCTAGAAACACATGTTATTTATAAATCTCACCCTAGAAACACATGTTATTTATAAATCCCACCCTAGAAACACATGTTATTTATAAATCCCACCCTAGAAATACATGTTATTTATAAATCCCACCCTAGAAACACATGTTATTTATAAATCCCACCCT
This sequence comes from Lampris megalopsis, assembly GCA_022114975.2. Classification (NCBI taxonomy): domain Eukaryota; kingdom Metazoa; phylum Chordata; class Actinopteri; order Lampriformes; family Lampridae; genus Lampris; species Lampris megalopsis. Next base: position 65,353 of record JAJHIY020001262.1, on the reverse strand, counting down.
AGAAATACATGTTATTTATAAATCCCACCCTAGAAATACATGTTATTCATAAATCCAACCCTAGAAATACATGTTATTCATAAATCCTACCCTAGAAATACATGTTATTTATAAATCCTACCCTAGAAATACATGTTATTTATAAATCCTACCCTAGAAATACATGTTATTAATAAATCCCACCCTAGAAATACATGTTATTTATAAATCCTACCCTAGAAACACATGTTATTTATAAATCCCACCCTAGAAATACATGTTATTTATAAATCCTACCCTAGAAACACATGTTATTTATAAATCCCACCCTAGAAATACATGTTATTTATAAATCCTACCCTACATACATGTTATTTATAAATCCCACCCTAGAAACACATGTTATTTATAAATCCTACCCTAGAAATACATGTTATTTATAAATCCTACCCTAGAAATACATGTTATTTATAAATCCCACCCTAGAAATACATGTTATTTACAAATCCCACCCTAGAAATACATGTTATTTTTAAATCCCACCCTAGAAATACATGTTATTTATAAATCCTACCCTAGAAATACATGTTATTTATAAATCCCACCCTAGAAACACATGTTATTTATAAATCCCACCCTAGAAATACATGTTATTTATAAATCCCACCCTAGAAACACATGTTATTTATAAATCTCACCCTAGAAACACATGTTATTTATAAATCCCACCCTAGAAACACATGTTATTTATAAATCCCACCCTAGAAATACATGTTATTTATAAATCCCACCCTAGAAACACATGTTATTTATAAATCCTACCCTAGAAACACATGTTATTCATAAATCCCACCCTAGAAATACATGTTATTTATAAATCCTACCCTAGAAACACATGTTATTCATAAATCCCACCCTAGAAATACATGTTATTCATAAATCCTACCCTAGAAACACATGTTATTTATAAATCCCACCCTAGAAATACATGTTATTTATAAATCCCACCCTAGAAACACATGTTATTTATAAATCCCACCCTAGAAATACATGTTATTTATAAATCCCACCCTAGAAATACATGTTATTCATAAATCCCACCCTAGAAATACATGTTATTCATAAATCCTACCCTAGAAATACATGTTATTTATAAATCTTACCCTAGAAATACATGTTATTTATAAATCCTACCCTAGAAATACATGTTATTAATAAATCCCACCCTAGAAACACATGTTATTTATAAATCCTACCCTAGAAACACATGTTATTTATAAATCCCACCCTAGAAATACATGTTATTTATAAATCCTACCCTAGAAATACATGTTATTTATAAATCCTACCCTAGAAACACATGTTATTTATAAATCCCACCCTAGAAACACATGTTATTTATAAATCCTACCCTAGAAGTACATGTTATTTATAAATCCCACCCTAGAAACACATGTTATTTATAAATCCTACCCTAGAAATACATGTTATTTATAAATCCCACCCTACAAACACATGTTATTTATAAATCCCACCCTAGAAATACATGTTATTTATAAATCCCACCCTAGAAATGCATGTTATTCATAAATCCAAACCCTAGAAATACATGTTATTCATAAATCCCACCCTAGAAATACATGTTATTTATAAATCCCACCCTAGAAATACATGTTATTTATAAATCCTACCTTACATAGATGTTATTTATAAATCCCACCCTAGAAATACATGTTATTTATAAATCCTACCCTAGAAGTACATGTTATTTATAAATCCTACCGTAGAAATACATGTTATTTATAAATCCCACCCTAGAAATACATGTTATTTATAAATCCCACCCTAGAAATACATGTTATTTATAAATCCCACCCTAGAAATACATGTTATTTATAAATCCTACCCTAGAAATACATGTTATTTATAAATCCCACCCTAGAAACACATGTTATTTATAAATCCCACCCTAGAAACACATGTTATTTATAAATCCCACCCTAGAAATACATGTTATTTATAAATCCTACCCTACATACATGTTATTCATAAATCCTACCCTAGGAATACATGTTATTTATAAATCCCACCCTAGAAATACATGTTATTTATAAATCCTACCCTAGAAATACATGTTATTTATAAATCCTACCCTACATACATGTTATTCATAAATCCTACCCTAGGAATACATGTTATTTATAAATCCCACCCTAGAAATACATGTTATTTATAAATCCTACCCTAGAAATACATGTTATTTATAAATCCTACCCTAGAAATACATGTTATTTATAAATCCCACCCTAGAAATACATGTTATTTATAAATCCTACCCTACATACATGTTATTCATAAATCCTACCCTAGGAATACATGTTATTTATAAATCCCACCCTAGAAATACATGTTATTTATAAATCCTACCCTAGAAATACATGTTATTTATAAATCCCACCCTACAAACACATGTTATTTATAAATCCCACCCTAGAAATACATGTTATTTATAAATCCCACCCTACATACATGTTATTTATAAATCCCACCCTAGAAATACATGTTATTTATAAATCCCACCCTACAAACACATGTTATTTATAAATCCCACCCTAGAAATACATGTTATTTATAAATCCCACCCTAGAAATGCATGTTATTCATAAATCCAAACCCTAGAAATACATGTTATTCATAAATCCCACCCTAGAAATACATGTTATTTATAAATCCCACCCTAGAAATACATGTTATTTATAAATCCTACCTTACATAGATGTTATTTATAAATCCCACCCTAGAAATACATGTTATTTATAAATCCTACCCTAGAAGTACATGTTATTTATAAATCCTACCGTAGAAATACATGTTATTTATAAATCCCACCCTAGAAATACATGTTATTTATAAATCCCACCCTAGAAATACATGTTATTTATAAATCCCACCCTAGAAATACATGTTATTTATAAATCCTACCCTAGAAATACATGTTATTTATAAATCCCACCCTAGAAACACATGTTATTTATAAATCCCACCCTAGAAATACATGTTATTTATAAATCCCACCCTAGAAACACATGTTATTTATAAATCTCACCCTAGAAACACATGTTATTTATAAATCCCACCCTAGAAACACATGTTATTTATAAATCCCACCCTAGAAATACATGTTATTTATAAATCCCACCCTAGAAACACATGTTATTTATAAATCCCACCCTAGAAATACATGTTATTTATAAATCCCACCCTAGAAATACATGTTATTCATAAATCCAACCCTAGAAATACATGTTATTCATAAATCCTACCCTAGAAATACATGTTATTTATAAATCCTACCCTAGAAATACATGTTATTTATAAATCCTACCCTAGAAATACATGTTATTAATAAATCCCACCCTAGAAATACATGTTATTTATAAATCCTACCCTAGAAACACATGTTATTTATAAATCCCACCCTAGAAATACATGTTATTTATAAATCCTACCCTAGAAACACATGTTATTTATAAATCCCACCCTAGAAATACATGTTATTTATAAATCCTACCCTACATACATGTTATTTATAAATCCCACCCTAGAAACACATGTTATTTATAAATCCTACCCTAGAAATACATGTTATTTATAAATCCTACCCTAGAAATACATGTTATTTATAAATCCCACCCTAGAAATACATGTTATTTACAAATCCCACCCTAGAAATACATGTTATTTTTAAATCCCACCCTAGAAATACATGTTATTTATAAATCCTACCCTAGAAATACATGTTATTTATAAATCCCACCCTAGAAACACATGTTATTTATAAATCCCACCCTAGAAATACATGTTATTTATAAATCCCACCCTAGAAACACATGTTATTTATAAATCTCACCCTAGAAACACATGTTATTTATAAATCCCACCCTAGAAACACATGTTATTTATAAATCCCACCCTAGAAATACATGTTATTTATAAATCCCACCCTAGAAACACATGTTATTTATAAATCCTACCCTAGAAACACATGTTATTCATAAATCCCACCCTAGAAATTCATGTTATTTATAAATCCTACCCTAGAAACACATGTTATTCATAAATCCCACCCTAGAAATACATGTTATTCATAAATCCTACCCTAGAAACACATGTTATTTATAAATCCCACCCTAGAAATACATGTTATTTATAAATCCCACCCTAGAAACACATGTTATTTATAAATCCCACCCTAGAAATACATGTTATTTATAAATCCCACCCTAGAAATACATGTTATTCATAAATCCCACCCTAGAAATACATGTTATTCATAAATCCTACCCTAGAAATACATGTTATTTATAAATCTTACCCTAGAAATACATGTTATTTATAAATCCTACCCTAGAAATACATGTTATTAATAAATCCCACCCTAGAAACACATGTTATTTATAAATCCTACCCTAGAAACACATGTTATTTATAAATCCCACCCTAGAAATACATGTTATTTATAAATCCTACCCTAGAAATACATGTTATTTATAAATCCTACCCTAGAAACACATGTTATTTATAAATCCCACCCTAGAAACACATGTTATTTATAAATCCTACCCTAGAAGTACATGTTATTTATAAATCCCACCCTAGAAACACATGTTATTTATAAATCCTACCCTAGAAATACATGTTATTTATAAATCCTACCCTAGAAATACATGTTATTTATAAATCCCACCCTAGAAATACATGTTATTTACAAATCCCACCCTAGAAATACATGTTATTTTTAAATCCCACCCTAGAAATACATGTTATTTATAAATCCTACCCTAGAAATACATGTTATTTATAAATCCCACCCTAGAAACACATGTTATTTATAAATCCCACCCTAGAAATACATGTTATTTATAAATCCCACCCTAGAAACACATGTTATTTATAAATCTCACCCTAGAAACACATGTTATTTATAAATCCCACCCTAGAAACACATGTTATTTATAAATCCCACCCTAGAAATACATGTTATTTATAAATCCCACCCTAGAAACACATGTTATTTATAAATCCTACCCTAGAAACACATGTTATTCATAAATCCCACCCTAGAAATACATGTTATTTATAAATCCTACCCTAGAAACACATGTTATTCATAAATCCCACCCTAGAAATACATGTTATTCATAAATCCTACCCTAGAAACACATGTTATTTATAAATCCCACCCTAGAAATACATGTTATTTATAAATCCCACCCTAGAAACACATGTTATTTATAAATCCCACCCTAGAAATACATGTTATTTATAAATCCCACCCTAGAAATACATGTTATTCATAAATCCCACCCTAGAAATACATGTTATTCATAAATCCTACCCTAGAAATACATGTTATTTATAAATCTTACCCTAGAAATACATGTTATTTATAAATCCTACCCTAGAAATACATGTTATTAATAAATCCCACCCTAGAAACACATGTTATTTATAAATCCTACCCTAGAAACACATGTTATTTATAAATCCCACCCTAGAAATACATGTTATTTATAAATCCTACCCTAGAAATACATGTTATTTATAAATCCTACCCTAGAAACACATGTTATTTATAAATCCCACCCTAGAAACACATGTTATTTATAAATCCTACCCTAGAAGTACATGTTATTTATAAATCCTACCCTAGAAATACATGTTATTTATAAATCCTACCCTACATACATGTTATTTATAAATCCCACCCTAGAAATACATGTTATTTATAAATCCTACACTACATACATGTTATTTATAAATCCCACCCTAGAAACACATGTTATTTATAAATCCTACCCTAGAAATACATGTTATTTATAAATCCTACCCTAGAAACACATGTTATTTATAAATCCTACCCTAGAAACACATGTTATTTATAAATCCTACCCTAGAAATACATGTTATTTATAAATCCTACCCTAGAAACACATGTTATTTATAAATCCTACCCTAGAAACACATGTTATTTATAAATCCTACCCTAGAAACACATGTTATTTATAAATCCTACCCTAGAAACACATGTTATTTATAAATCCTACCCTAGAAATACATGTTATTTATAAATCCCACCCTAGAAATACATGTTATTTATAAATCCCACCCTAGAAATACATGTTATTTATAAATCCCACCCTAGAAACACATGTTATTTATAAATCCCACCCTAGAAATACATGTTATTTATAAATCCTACCCTAGAAATACATGTTATTTATAAATCCCACCCTAGAAATACATGTTATTCATAAATCCTACCCTAGAAACACATGTTATTTATAAATCCTACCCTAGAAATACATGTTATTTATAAATCCTACCCTAGAAATACATGTTATTTATAAATCCTACCCTACATACATGTTATTTATAAATCCCACCCTAGAAATACATGTTATTTATAAATCCTACCCTACATACATGTTATTTATAAATCCCACCCTAGAAACACATGTTATTTATAAATCCTACCCTAGAAATACATGTTATTTATAAATCCTACCCTAGAAACACATGTTATTTATAAATCCTACCCTAGAAACACATGTTATTTATAAATCCTACCCTAGAAATACATGTTATTTATAAATCCTACCCTAGAAACACATGTTATTTATAAATCCTACCCTAGAAACACATGTTATTTATAAATCCTACCCTAGAAACACATGTTATTTATAAATCCTACCCTAGAAACACATGTTATTTATAAATCCTACCCTAGAAATACATGTTATTTATAAATCCCACCCTAGAAACACATGTTATTTATAAATCCTACCCTAGAAATACATGTTATTTATAAATCCTACCCTAGAAATACATGTTATTTATAAATCCTACCCTAGAAATACATGTTATTTATAAATCCCACCCTAGAAATACATGTTATTTATAAATCCTACCCTACATACATGTTATTTATAAATCCCACCCTAGAAACACATGTTATTTATAAATCCTACCCTAGAAATACATGTTATTTATAAATCCTACCCTAGAAATACATGTTATTTATAAATCCCACCCTAGAAACACATGTTATTTATAAATCCTACCCTACATACATGTTATTTATAAATCCCACCCTAGAAACACATGTTATTCATAAATCCCACCCTAGAAATACATGTTATTTATAAATCCCACCCTAGAAATACATGTTATTTATAAATCCCATCCTAGAAATACATGTTATTTATAAATCCCACCCTAGAAACACATGTTATTTATAAATCCCACCCTAGAAATACATGTTATTTATAAATCCCACCCTAGAAACACATGTTATTTATAAATCCCACCCTAGAAACACATGTTATATATAAATCCTACCCTAGAAACACATGTTATTTATAAACCCACCCTAGAAATACATGTTATTTATAAATCCCACCCTAGAAATACATGTTGTTTATAAATCCCACCCTAGAAATACATGCTATTTATAAATCCTACCTTACATACATGTTATTTATAAATCCCACCCTAGAAACACATGTTATTTATAAATCCCACCCTAGAAACACATGTTATTTATAAATCCCACCCTAGAAATACATGTTATTTATAAATCCTACCCTAGAAATACATGTTATTTATAAATCCCACCCTAGAAACACATGTTATTTATAAATCCCACCCTAGAAATACATGTTATTTATAAATCCCACCCTAGAAATACATGTTATTCATAAATCCAACCCTAGAAATACATGTTATTCATAAATCCTACCCTAGAAATACATGTTATTTATAAATCCTACCCTAGAAATACATGTTATTTATAAATCCTACCCTAGAAATACATGTTATTAATAAATCCCACCCTAGAAATACATGTTATTTATAAATCCTACCCTAGAAACACATGTTATTTATAAATCCCACCCTAGAAATACATGTTATTTATAAATCCTACCCTAGAAACACATGTTATTTATAAATCCCACCCTAGAAATACATGTTATTTATAAATCCTACCCTACATACATGTTATTTATAAATCCCACCCTAGAAACACATGTTATTTATAAATCCTACCCTAGAAATACATGTTATTTATAAATCCTACCCTAGAAATACATGTTATTTATAAATCCCACCCTAGAAATACATGTTATTTACAAATCCCACCCTAGAAATACATGTTATTTTTAAATCCCACCCTAGAAATACATGTTATTTATAAATCCTACCCTAGAAATACATGTTATTTATAAATCCCACCCTAGAAACACATGTTATTTATAAATCCCACCCTAGAAATACATGTTATTTATAAATCCCACCCTAGAAACACATGTTATTTATAAATCTCACCCTAGAAACACATGTTATTTATAAATCCCACCCTAGAAACACATGTTATTCATAAATCCCACCCTAGAAATACATGTTATTCATAAATCCTACCCTAGAAACACATGTTATTTATAAATCCCACCCTAGAAATACATGTTATTTATAAATCCCACCCTAGAAACACATGTTATTTATAAATCCCACCCTAGAAATACATGTTATTTATAAATCCCACCCTAGAAATACATGTTATTCATAAATCCCACCCTAGAAATACATGTTATTCATAAATCCTACCCTAGAAATACATGTTATTTATAAATCTTACCCTAGAAATACATGTTATTTATAAATCCTACCCTAGAAATACATGTTATTAATAAATCCCACCCTAGAAACACATGTTATTTATAAATCCTACCCTAGAAACACATGTTATTTATAAATCCCACCCTAGAAATACATGTTATTTATAAATCCTACCCTAGAAACACATGTTATTTATAAATCCCACCCTAGAAACACATGTTATTTATAAATCCTACCCTAGAAGTACATGTTATTTATAAATCCTACCCTAGAAATACATGTTATTTATAAATCCTACCCTACATACATGTTATTTATAAATCCCACCCTAGAAATACATGTTATTTATAAATCCTACCCTACATACATGTTATTTATAAATCCCACCCTAGAAACACATGTTATTTATAAATCCTACCCTAGAAATACATGTTATTTATAAATCCTACCCTAGAAACACATGTTATTTATAAATCCTACCCTAGAAACACATGTTATTTATAAATCCTACCCTAGAAATACATGTTATTTATAAATCCTACTCTAGAAACACATGTTATTTATAAATCCTACCCGAGAAACACATGTTATTTATAAATCCTACCCTAGAAACACATGTTATTTATAAATCCTACCCTAGAAACACATGTTATTTATAAATCCTACCCTAGAAATACATGTTATTTATAAATCCCACCCTAGAAATACATGTTATTTATAAATCCCACCCTAGAAATACATGTTATTTATAAATCCCACCCTAGAAACACATGTTATTTATAAATCCCACCCTAGAAATACATGTTATTTATAAATCCTACCCTAGAAATACATGTTATTTATAAATCCCACCCTAGAAATACATGTTATTCATAAATCCTACCCTAGAAACACATGTTATTTATAAATCCTACCCTAGAAATACATGTTATTTATAAATCCTACCCTAGAAATACATGTTATTTATAAATCCTACCCTACATACATGTTATTTATAAATCCCACCCTAGAAATACATGTTATTTATAAATCCTACCCTACATACATGTTATTTATAAATCCCACCCTAGAAACACATGTTATTTATAAATCCTACCCTAGAAATACATGTTATTTATAAATCCTACCCTAGAAACACATGTTATTTATAAATCCTACCCTAGAAACACATGTTATTTATAAATCCTACCCTAGAAATACATGTTATTTATAAATCCTACCCTAGAAACACATGTTATTTATAAATCCTACCCTAGAAACACATGTTATTTATAAATCCTACCCTAGAAATACATGTTATTTATAAATCCCACCCTAGAAACACATGTTATTTATAAATCCTACCCTAGAAATACATGTTATTTATAAATCCTACCCTAGAAATACATGTTATTTATAAATCCTACCCTAGAAATACATGTTATTTATAAATCCCACCCTAGAAATACATGTTATTTATAAATCCTACCCTACATACATGTTATTTATAAATCCCACCCTAGAAACACATGTTATTTATAAATCCTACCCTAGAAATACATGTTATTTATAAATCCTACCCTAGAAATACATGTTATTTATAAATCCCACCCTAGAAACACATGTTATTTATAAATCCTACCCTACATACATGTTATTTATAAATCCCACCCTAGAAACACATGTTATTCATAAATCCCACCCTAGAAATACATGTTATTTATAAATCCCACCCTAGAAATACATGTTATTTATAAATCCCACCCTAGAAATACATGTTATTTATAAATCCCACCCTAGAAACACATGTTATTTATAAATCCCACCCTAGAAATACATGTTATTTATAAATCCCACCCTAGAAACACATGTTATTTATAAATGCTACCCTAGAAATACATGTTATTTATAAATCCCACCTTAGAAATACATGTTATTTATAAATCCCACCCTAGAAACACATGTTATTTATAAATCCCACCCTAGAAACACATGTTATATATAAATCCTACCCTAGAAACACATGTTATTTATAAACCCACCCTAGAAATACATGTTATTTATAAATCCCACCCTAGAAATACATGTTGTTTATAAATCCCACCCTAGAAATACATGCTATTTATAAATCCTACCTTACATACATGTTATTTATAAATCCCACCCTAGAAACACATGTTATTTATAAATCCCACCCTAGAAACACATGTTATTTATAAATCCCACCCTAGAAATACATGTTATTTATAAATCCTACCCTAGAAATACATGTTATTTATAAATCCCACCCTAGAAACACATGTTATTTATAAATCCCACCCTAGAAACACATGTTATTTATAGTGAGGTGGATCAGCTTATTTGAAACCGTAGCCCACTTGATGAGTTGTTGGTAGTTATATTAAACGCACCTTCTCATACATTATGGATGGTGCTCATTAACATGAAACAAGACTAGATTTTCTAGCAGTTATGCTTGCACTTGTCAATGAATAAATAAAAAGACAAAACAATCAACCGTTTTATTTATTTATCCATGTATTTATTCATTTTTTATCTTATCAGCTCGGCGGGACCTGTTATGCACCACTCGCTCCGACTTGGTGTGTCCCCTGCCATTGGCATGGTAGGTAATGGTTCAGACCAATGACGTCAGGATGACGCCGGGGCTGGGGGGTCATTTCGCGCATTGACGGGGGAGCCAAGATGGCTGCCGAGTAAGTCGTGGTTGCTGAGCTCCTACACAATAAACGATTTATCTGGTGAAAAACGAAGAAGTCGTCGTTTAAATAACTTTAGCAACAACCGGAAGAACTTCTTCAACGACTGAAAGCAGCTTAATGTCGAGTCGAGACAGGAAAAGATCGCAAAAGAGCAAAGTCCCCTCGCCTGCGGTCCACTCGGGTAACATGCGGATATCCTCATGCCATGATTACGCCCGCTCCGTAGAAGCAGTGACGCTCACTATGGCAGAAGAAGAACCTCCTCCGCTCGCTATGGCAGAAGAAGAACCTCCTCCGCTCACTATGGCAGAAGAAGAACCTCCTCCAGTCACTATGGCTGAAGAAGAATCTCCTCCGCTCACTATGGCAGAAGAGGAATCTCCTCCGCTCACTATGGCAGAAGAAGAATCTCCTCCGCTCACTATGGCAGAAGAAGAATCTCCTCCGCTCACTATGGCAGAAGAAGAATCTCCTCCGGTCACTATGGCAGAAGAAGAATCTCCTCCGCTCACTATGGCAGAAGAAGAATCTCCTCCGCTCAGTATGGCAGAAGAAGAACCTCCTCCGCTCACTATGGCAGAAGAAGAATCTCCTCCGGTCACTATGGCAGAAGAAGAATCTCCTCCGCTCACTATGGCAGAAGAAGAATCTCCTCCGCTCACTATGGCAGAAGAAGAACCTCCTCCGCTCACTATGGCAGAAGAAGAATCTCCTCCGCTACCTGGGACTCCATGCAAGTCCCCTACTGCAAAGAAAGCTCCTTATGAGACTAAAGAGTCCACATCCCAAGATAATGACGTCATCTCCGTACTCTCCAAACTCATAAATGAGCGAGCCGACTCTATTGAAAGGCTGGTGAGTGAAAACTCTTAAGAAAATCGACGGAAATACACGGAAGATAGAAGGGATAAAAAACCAGTAGACTTTGCATGCAGTGAAGTAAAAGACACACAGAAGAAAGTGTCAAGTGTTGAAGCTCGTCTTAAAGAGGAAGAGCGCAAAGCTGCTGCCAGTCTTCCAACACGTGTGTGAGAGCCGGAGTCCTACTCAAGACGGTGGAACCTGAAGCTTTATGGCGTTGCTGAAAACTCAACCGAACATGTGGAAGAAAAAGCTTGAGAGGTTTGCTGCCAGAATATCCTTCCAGAGGAAAAGAGCAAGCTCTCAGATGTTATCGATGTTGCCCATCGTCTTGGAAAACCATCACAAAGCCGCTCCGCTCCAAGAGCCATCATCATCATCCGATTCTCCCTGAGGTCCTACAGAGATGCTGTGTGGAAGTCAGCAAAACATCCTTCCTTCCTGCGTGACAACGGGCTTCGTTTTGCTGGAGATCTCTCTCAACTCGTCAGGGAGGCCAGGCTGAAGATGTGGCCCACGGTGCAGAAGGCACGACGTGAGGGTAAACCTGCATATTATGTAGGTGCACGAGCCTTCATCAATGGACAGGAAATGACCTGAGGTAAACATGACTGATTTCAACTGAGTCTTTTTCATGGCTTGCAGGTCCAACAAAGCTCAGTCTCCTGACTCTCTAAACTGATGGGCTGTTAGACTTTTCATCACAGGGAGAACTGAGCCTACTTGAACTCTCATTTAGTTTGCATGCTTTTCTTACAATATTTCTTACAATGTTTTATCCTACTGTTTTTGTTATAGACAACAGCTTGAAAAACTAAGTGGTTTAAAACATGTAGGACACCCTTATTTTGCTCAGTTTTTATCATATTGTCACCTACTATGTTGACTGTTCCAAGTGCCACTAATGCTCAGCGTACCAGGTCATAACTACTTGTTCAGTATTGTTTCGTAAGTTTTCTTATCTTAAGAATTTCTTTGTCTATAGTTTCCCTAAACGCCAGGGGGTTAAGGAATGTTACAAAACGTAAAGCATTATTTTTATTTTCGAAACAGTTTAATACAGATTTTTGTTTCTGTCAAGAATCTCACTCAATCGCAAGTGATGTGCATTTTTGGAGAGCCCAATGGGGTAACGATTTATGGTTTTCTCACAGCTCAGAAAGATCAGCGGGTGTCTTAACCAGGAAAAATAGATATAACGGTGACATCCTACACACAGACACAGATCCTAAAGGACATTTTAGCTGTCAAATTGTCAGTTATGATAAAAATATTTTGATTATTGTTAATGTGTATGGATACAACTCTAATTTAGAAAATTCTCAATTATTTACTGTCATAGAGAATAGACTTAAACATTGGCTCACTAAATTTCCAAATTCCCAAATAAGAATTGGAGGAGACTTTAATGTAACTTTGAATCCACTTATCGATAGATGGCCACCTACACAAGACAATAACAGAAACAATTTTATTAAATCTTTTATAGAAAGACATGATTTAGTAGACATATGGAGAGTCAAATCCCCAGATACGGTAACGTTCACTTGGAAGAACAAAGGAAACACAAGGCTTTCTCGTTTAGATTTTTGGTTAGTTTCTAAACATTTTAACGAACAAGATATCACAGTAAAAGTTATCCCTTGTCCCTTAAGTGATCATAAGGCTATCTACATATCAATTAATCTGTTTCCCTCTGATAAAAGCTGCAAAGCCAAATATTGGAAATTGAACAACTCTCTTCTTAAATATGAGGACGTTCAAATGCAAATTTCACAATTGATAACGCTTTACTTTGATAAGGCAAAAATAAATAATTAATTCAGATTAAACTGGGAGCTATTTAAGTATGAATCAGCGAAATATTTTAGGACTTACGGAAGTAATCTTGCCAAAATTAGAAAAACAGAACATTATCACAGATATTTCTTTACTCTCTCAAATTTCACCAGACGCCTTAACAAAAGAAGACAAAATTAAATTGTATGAGTCACAAGAGAAACTTGATGTGATCTATAAAAGAAGGGCAGAAGGAGCGTTTATTAGATCGCGGACACAATGGCTAGAAAAGGGTGAACAGAACTCTGCATATTTTTTCAAACTCGAAAAATATCGTGCAAAAATTAATACCATTAATTAACTAAAAATTAATGATAATATAACAGATGACCCAAAACTAATATCTGATTTTTGTTCTACTTTTTATAAAAACCTGTACACATCTGAATACTCTGAAGATAATACTCAAACGTTCCTGAATTCACTACAGCATACCTCTCGACTTAAAGACTCTGAAAGAGATCTTTGTGATCTCCCCTTATCACTAACAGAGGTTAGCAACTGTATTAATTATTTAAAGGAGAACAAATCTCCGGGAACAGATGGCTTATCTTCTGAATTCTATAAATTGTTTTCACAGCAGATGGCACCATTTCTTCTACAAGTGTTTAATGAAAGCCTATCATCCAGTTGTTTACCTGCAAGTATGACTCAAGGTTTAATTACATTAATTCCTAAACCACGCAAAGATCCGCTTTATATTGACAACTGGCGCCCAATCTCTCTTCTAAATAATGACTATAAAATATTGGCCATGATTCTTGCTAGAAGAATCAAGAAAGTTCTAGAGTCCATAATTGATGAAGCACAATCAGGATTCATGCCTAATAGACACATCACCAACAATATTAGACTAGTTTTAGATGTACTTGATTACTCACACCTCATTTCTGATAACAGCTTTTTGCTCTTCTTAGACTTCTTTAAAGCCTTTGACACGGTGGAACATACTTTTCTCTTTCATTCGTTAAAGAAATGTGGGTTTGGAGACTTTTTTTACAATACAATTAAAACCCTTTACAATAATGCCAACTGTTCAATCAAGCTTAAATATGGGTCATCTTCCAGGTTTGAGGTCAAACGTGGCATTCGTCAAGGTTGCCCGATATCGCCATATTTATTTCTACTCGCTGCCCAACTTTTATGTGACCATATTAAGTGTAGTAATCTGAAAGGTGTTTCTATTGCTGATAGAACTATTGTAATTAGTCAACTAGCGGGTGACACCACTTTATTTCTAAAAGACAGCTCCCAAGTACCTTTAGCTATTAATATTATAGAACAATTTACTAAAGCTTCGGGCCTTCATTTAAATCTTAAAAAATGTGAATTATTAGCTATCAAAGATTGTTGTGTTGATTCAATTTCCAATATTCAAGTTAAAAATTCGGTTACTTATTTAGGTATCATTATAGATAAAAATGAATCCCAAAGATGTAACACTAACTTCAATCCAATAATTAACGAAGCTAAACAAAAATTCAATCTGTGGCTCTTACGTGACTTATCTTTAAGGGGCCGAATTCTCCTCTTAAAGGCTGAAGGAATATCAAGATTAACATATGCTGCACTGTCATTAGGTATAGATAGTCATATATGCAAAACAATAGATAAAATATTATTTGATTTTGTATGGAAAAACCGCACCCATTATCTTAGGAAATCTGTTCTGATGAGCGAATACAATAATGGTGGCCTTAATTTTTTAGACTTTTCCACACTAAATTACACCTTTAAAATAAATTGGATCAGACGTTACCTTATATGTCCATCTTCTCTTTGGAATTTCATTCCCCAGTTTGTCTTTTCTTCAATTGGTGGTCTTAAATTTTTGCTTCTATGTAACTATAACATTGACAAAATCCCCCTCAAACTTTCTTCGTTCCACAATCAAATGTTACTGGCATGGTGTCTAATTTACAAACACAACTTTTCTCCTCACAGGTTTTTTATTTGTAATAATAGATATTTGCTGTATAAAAACAAATCTATCTTTTTCAAACAGTGGTTTGACAACAATATTCTTTTGATTAGTCAGTTGTTTAACCAACATGGGCAACTTTACAATTATGTTGAATTAATTCAACATTATAGATTCCCTGTTACACCTAAAGAATGTTCTATTGTTTTTTATGCTGTTCCCTCTGGTATTGTTTCAATTTTCAAAGGTGTTAATGTGAATGTTAATCTCCCTATATCAGTAGATGTAACTGAAACAACTGTTGGGAAAGCAAGCTTTTCATGGAACACCAAGAACAAAAACAAGATTATTCGTCAACTGTTTCAACAAGATATTATTATCTCACCCTCTGCCTTATCTTATTGGTCTGCCTTTGTTGGTGAAAAAATTGTTTGGGGAAAAATTTGGCTTTTACCTCATAAGTTCTTCTTGACTAATAAAATAAAAGAAATATCTTTCCAAATTATTCATAGATTCTATCCAACTAATCATTATTTGCAGAGACTTAAGAAGGGCAGTGATGTGAGTTGTTCTCTCTGTGGTTTGTTTAATGAAACATTGGTTCATTTATTTTGGTCTTGCCCACACACTAAACAACTGTGGAGTAGGTTGTCTCGTTTGATTATTGATCATATTTACCCTCATTTCACCCTGACTTGGAAAAATGTATTGTTTGGATATACTGAATTTGATAGGAACCTCGATTCTCAGTATTATTTCATCAATTTGCTAATTATCTTAACAAAATTTTATATTCACAGATCTAATTTCTCTAGCAAGAAACCTAAATTTCCTGAGCCGTCTGCGTATATCAAACAATATATTTCATCAATATCTGATAGTGAAAATAAAAAAGCTGTAAAAACATATAAGCACTTTATGATTTACAAAATATTTAGTTAAGTGTGTAATTTATTTGTTTTACTTTATACAATCCCCCTGGCGTATTTATGTTAATGTTTATGATAATATATGTGTTAATGTTGTATACATTTAATAATGTGACTATTGTTGATTGACATTGTTGTATACTATTTTTGTTCACTTTTGTTAATAAAGTTCTTTAAAAAAATGTTGCGCATTGACGACTTCCGGTGGAGATGGCGCTGTGAGTAGACGTGTTTCTGCAGTGGAAGTTTGGCGAAGGCAATTCTCTCAAACTTCTGCACTTTGAGTAACAGTTTGCACAGCAAAAGCCTGATCTATGGTCTCCCGAGGAACAAGTGTCAATCACATGCTGGTAACCACACATGCCACCGGACGGCGACTCAGGTTTTCGCCTGGCACAGCAAGTCTGTCTAGTACTAAGCTAGCTCAGATGTCCATCCAAGACTGACTTGCCAGTGTGGAACATATGTATGTACATCTCGTTAAGCAAAGGGGAAGAACTAGTCAAACTTACTCTTCTGCCTGCATGTGAAGCCATAACTGGAGGGACCTATGAATCCCCCCCAAACACCCGAAATAAAAACCAAGCCGCCAAAAAATGGAGGAATGCTCCGTCAACGGCCGAACCAACCCTGCTTGAAGTGCGACATAACATCATACAAATCCTCTCTGGGGAAATCGATGGAAGAGCAGATCATCTCGAAGGGCTGATCAAGGAGAACTCAGCTGAAATTGAGGACGTGAGTGAGGCTCTTAACTCAATTCACAGAGATGTCATGGAATTAAGGAAGGGAAGCGATATGTGGAGTTAAGGGGAAAGATGGCAGAACTGGAATCAAGAGTTAATGAGCGGGAGCGATACAGCCGAAGAAGGTGTCTACACCTGTATGGTGTAGCTGAAAACCCTGCTGAAAATGTAAAAGCCAGAGTCAGAGAAATCTGCAGCGCAGTGACTCCAGAGGCGGTGAAGAAGGAGGTGGCAGCAGCGGTTGACATAGCACACCGTCTTGGTCGACTTACAGGGTCTGCCCGTCGGGCTTCAGGGAGAGCAGCTATCCCAAGCTGGCATCTCTTTAGTTCTCTAGCAATGATCGCGGTTCTCCTCCCCGGCCTGTCATTGGTTGCATTACCCATCAGTGTGCTCACACTCCAGGCTCTAATGTTCATGTTTCTATGTTTCTGACCGCATGCCATGATCCCTCTGGAGGCAATAATCCAGTCAGGAAGTTCGAGGCAGGCTATTGTTAGGGCACCTTTTCTAGCCCATTTCCCAGGTGGGGTGAGCAGAGTGGATCCTAAAGAGGGCTGCTCGGTCGTTGGTGCAGCTGCCAAAGGGCACTTTCTACCTCATTCCAAGAGCCCAGCGACTGAATCTAGCACCCACCACCTGATGCTCATGACTAGGGGCTTCCAGATCTCACAATCTTGCCCCCGTCACCACTTGCTGGTCACCATAGGATTTAATCCGGAATATTAGGGTGGATTCCCTTTATGGAGGACGCCTGTTCGTGACTTTGTTTAATGTGGGGTGACTGGTGCACAGACAGCCACCACACAGTCCTTAACAGGTCTGGGTCAGGATCCAGACGACTGGGGACCGATTTCTGCTGCAGCATCCATCCGTCTTCCCAGCCATTGTGATACTTCCCTAAAGCCAGCCATCGTCCTCTGCCTGCACCGTTGAGGTCTTGGTTGGTTTGCTCTTCGTCAGGGACCTCCCCCTTGGCATAACCACCATGGGTGACCCTACCAGGAGCATAGCACCAGACGGCATTGCTCTCAGCATCTCAGGACGACACAAGCTTCTCCACCATGGTAAGTTGACAATCCACAGAATACCCTCATCGTGTTCTTTTATTAATTTTATCCTCCCTGCTTTTCACCCACCTACCAGGATCCTGTTAGCTCCACCTAATCGGGCTCAGGATGGCACCATTGCTAGATCCTGCATACGAGGCTCAAATATTATGGGTTTTACTGAAGAGATCAATGGCAGAACAAGACCTGACTTGACTCACTCTTAGGAAACTCTAAGGACCGTGTCTTCCTGATCCCTGATTCCTGTTTCAGTCAAGTCAGTCAACAGACATATGCCAGCTAAACAGACACGACAAGGCCCAGTATTGCGTCAATGTTTACTGATGTATTTAACCGTCAACCTCATGTCAGCTTGTTCCCTTTTCTGCTGTTTTTATTGTCATGCAAATACACACTATACAGAGCAAGGACCTCAGGGCGAGTACTTCTCCATTAGGTTCAGGAGCGACCCTTCACATTTAAATCTGATCAGCTGGCTGAGTTGCATTGGGCTGACTTGTGTGAAATACAGCTGTGACTCTTAAAGAAAAGGAGAGGAAACATGTTCACTTGGCTGACCAGATTTCACCGGTCTGTTCCGGGTTGCAAAACAACACCAAATTTAACAGGTAACGATCTAATCCTCTTTGTATGGCTCGCTCTATTTTTCCCCTCATCAACACGGTCACTGTTTGCATTTTGGGGGGTAAACTGTTGAAGCATGATTTGCCGAGTGCTCAGATAGATGGGGCATGAAATGGATCACTTGCTTTGATTAAGGCCCCTCGCTTGGCCGGCTTTGCATATGATAATCTAGCAATGGGTTGCACCGCAGTAATATGGGTCACATTATGTAGAAACGGCAAAGGCAAAGCCCCTGCAGGAAAGGAAGGAAATCAAGCCACTTTAGTTTGTCATTGTATCCTTACAACGAGTTGTATTCCGACAATGAACTTGTTCTCTGCAAAGTGTAATGTCACATAGTGGTTATAATGCCTACGCTAGCTGACTTTCTAACTTGTGGCTAACGTTAAGTTAGCTCTTATGACGTCATTCATAGGTAAACATGCTGCCAACAGCAATCTTAGTTACTAGACTAGACGGAGAAACAACACAAAAACGCTCTGACTACATATTGTTATGACTACATATTATGTTGTTCTCACATTGTTTTAAAAGCTCACAATGCACAGAGGTGAAAAGTATCTGTGGCATATCTCCTGCCGTCGCTAGGGGCGCTAATTTAGGAAACGCTCCTGTCCAGGGTCGTATTAGAGGACAAACCACCTGTGTGGTCGTATGGGTTGGAGGACTTTATGATCCTATTGACTCCAGTTCTTATTTCCATTGCCTTGCTCAGGGGCACAGGCAGGAATATTAACCCTAACATGCACGTCTTTTTGATGGTGGGAGGAAACCGGAGCCCCCGGAGGAGGAAACCCACGCAGACACACGGGGAGAACATGCAAAGTCCACACAGAAAGGATGCGGGACGGCCTGGGGTTCAAACCCAGGACGCTCTTGCTACAACAGTGCTAACAACGTGGGCTCGGTGCCGGGGGGGGGGGAGGGGGCAGCAGCAGGGCTTTGTGAGGAAACTACATTGTGATGGAAGGTCCTACAACATCCTGCCGTTGTCCAGTAAACAGAGACTTTTCCACCATCGACCTGGGTAGAGTGGTGACTATACGTGTGTGTGTGCGTGTGTGTGTGCCAGCTTGTTTGTGTTGTTTGTGTATCTGTGGATGTGAGTGGTTTTGTATTTATATGTGTGTGCCTATGTGTGCCTGCATGTATACCTGCGTGCACGCTTGTGTATTGTTGTGTTGTTTTGGGCGTCTGAGCCGTCGTGTCTTTATATTGGCCATGTGCACGTGTATAATTGTTGGTGTAGCTGGTTGTGTGCTTGTGTGCACGCGCACTTCCACATTTGTGGTTGTTGTCTGTTTGAGTGACTAGACTGTGTGTGTGTGTGTGTGTGTGTGTGTGTGTGTGTGTGTGTGTGTGTGTGTGTGTGTGTGTGTGTGTGTGTGTGTGTGTGTGTGCCATTGTGTCTTTATGTGGGCAAGTTTACATGTATAATAGTTTGTGTAGCTATAGATGTGTGTGTTTGTTCTCTTCCACGTTTGTTGTGTTATTGTGTATTTCAGTAAGTGATTGTATATGTGTATTTATACTAGTGTGTATTCAGATACGTTAAGGTTTGTGTTTCGTGTGCGTGCATGTGTTTTATGTATGTGTGCGTGCGCCTGTGCGTGTTTTATATGTGTGTGTGTGTATGTGTGCGTTTGTGTGTGTGTATGTGCGTGCGTGCCAAGTTAGTGACCTCCAGTGGGGGGAGGAGCATTAACGTCCAGTGTGGCGTGAAACTGGCCTGCACCCCGTGACCAAGGTGACTGGCACTGCCCCGTCCCATGACGCCCCCCTGCGGCTGATGGATCGACTGGGCCTTGGAGAAGGACTGCTTAGTCTATCAGTCCCCAAACCCTCTGTGTGTGTGTGTGTGTGTATGAGGTGTGCGTGCGTGTGTGTATGAGGTGTGTGTGTGTGTGTATGAGGTGTGTGTGTGTGTTTGTGTATGAGCTGTGTGTGCTTGTGTGGTCCCTCGTCTTTGGTCTGCGTGTTGTGTAGCAGCAAATGACTCGTCAGGCTGTGTGTGTCCATGCGCGTGTTTGTATTGCGTCCGTCAGTCAGCGTCTGTCGGTCAATATCCGTGCGCGCTGACGGAGCCCTCGCGGAGCCAGAGTCGAGCCTCCTGCGTCCTTTAGTCCGGCGTGGCCAGAGGGACTCCGAGCGGCCCGGTAGCGCAGGGGGCTGTCTCGTTAGCTGTGTTAGCTAATGGTGGCCTGTTGTCCATGCACTCCGCTAATGTATAGCTTCCTATGCTACCTCATTAGCTAGCCTTACACAAAACTGCTGCTGCTCACGCAACAGGCAAACATCATCCCGCCGCAGGATGTCGAGTCGGCAGTCCAGGAAGTAGTCCACAGACCGGTATGAACGTTACTTGAAACTTCTGGCATTACTTTTCTCCAAGCACTTCCTTATCCCGCCACAGGCCGGCGCTCTCTCCCTCTTGCTCGCGCACTCTCGTCGCCGATCGCTAGAAAAGGCACGAGTGACGTGTCGTGAGTACCGCCGGTGCTGACTGACACCACAAGAGGGCGCCAGGAATCTATTAAAAGGCTTCTACTATTACAGGTCATTAGAACATTGCCCCCTTGGGAACGATAACAATATGTTGACGAGCTTGGACGTGTTAACACGCGGGTACTTTACTGCTGCCACCCTCGTCCGAACTAACGGGTCCTCAGCTCTCGGGTACAAGCTGCGCGAGACTTACTGCGTTCCCCCGTCTCGTGTACAGCGGCCGTTTCTCTTGATGCGCGTGAAGAAGCATGGACCAGGACCAGGACTCTCCCTCTAGTCGCCTCATGCTAATGACTCCCTGCACATCTCCCTCTCTCTAATGACTCGCTCCCCTCTTGTCTCCCTCTTATCGCCTCCTCGCATGCTCCTTTCATTTAACTCCTGCTCTCCTTCATTTAAGGAAGGTATAAATAAAGCCTGCCTGCTACGTTTTCTCCCCATCGTGCTATTCTTATCTCCACCCTTTTCCTCCCCATTTCTCTCCTTTCCCCCCTCCCCTCCCTCTAGCTCCATCTCTTCCTGTTCGCCATCCTCTAGCTGTGACTGAAGAGATGAGAGGGACACCCGGAGGATGCTGCTAAACTCCTGCACAACACTCCATTGTACATGCCAGCTCCATGTACGGGCTGACTCGTAGATTTGCCGCCTCACTCGGAGGCGGGGTTGTGAAAACCTGCCAGCAACTCGTCACAGAAGGCTGAATCAGTTCATCTGGACACAACGCTAATTGACAGATACGTTTCATCATCATCTAAGTGACTGCAGGTACCCCACCCTTATAAACAATACAGTGGCTTAACGACCCAAACCAACCACCAGTTTCATATGCAAATTACCGTGACCACTAACCAGAGTTACAATGGCCTTGTGTCCTATTCAGAGGACTAGTAAAAGTTGCAATCACAACATTGTAAGATGGTGACAGACGTACTCTTAGGCGCCCCCTCGGTTCAGGGATGGTCGGTCCCTCTTCATATAGATGGCCTCTTTGACTTCCCGTTCAAACCAGCGTTCCTCCCTATCAAGGATGTGCACCTCCTCATCCCTGAAAGACTGGCCACTGGTCTGTAGATGGTGTAGACTGTGGAGTCCTTGTCTGTAGATGGTGTAGACTGTGGAGTCCTTGTCTGTAGATGGTTTGACTGTAGAGTCCTGGTCTGTAGATGGTGTAGACTGTGGAGTCCTGGTCTGTAGATGGTGTAGACTGTGGAGTCCTGGTCTGTGGATGGTGTAGACTGTGGAGTCCTGGTCTGTAGATGGTGTAGACTGTGGAGTCCTTGTCTGTAGATGGTTTGGACTGTAGAGTCCTGGTCTGTAGATGGTGTAGACTGTGGAGTCCTGGTCTGACGTGGTAGGTCTCCTGTGTTGCGCCATCCTCTTGGCCAGCGTCTGTTTGGTTTCCCGGATGTACAAGTCAGGGCAACCCCCCTGCACTTAGCAGCTACACTAGTATATTGCTCTGCCTTGATGCTGCGCAATTATCCAGGTAAGAAAACCACAGAAGGTTGAATCAGGTCATCTGGACACAGCGTTTAGTGAGAGAAACGTGTCATCATCATCTAAGTGACCTCTTCAGCCTCACCTGACCGCAGGTGCCCCCACCCTTATAAACAATACAGTGGCATAACGACCAAAACCAACGATCAGTTTCATATGCAAATTACCCTGACCATTAACTAGAGTTGAAATGGCCATGTGTACTATTCACAGAGGGTTGTGGGTTGTTATCAAAGTATTGCAAGATGGCGACAGGTGTACTGGAGAATATGTGGTGAAGCTGGTGTCCCTGGATCAGATCACCATCACAGCCTCGTTTCCACTTCCTCCATATACAAGTTGGCCACTACACGTGATACTGGGGAACCCATAGCACACCAATGCTTCTGCCTGTAGTACTGCCCCCTGTATGTGAAGTGCGTGGAGTGAAGACACAGCTTCAGGAGCAGACACACTTGGTCAGTGTTGAGGGTGGTCCTATTGCTAAGGGTGGGGTCGTTTTGTAATTTCATACGGACTACCTCCACTGCTTCATCCGCAGGAGCACACATGAAGAACACACACTTAGCATCATAAGAGACCATTGTTTCATCCTCTCCATGATGACGTCCCTCACCTTATCCCCCACATCCACAGTGTTGTGAATGTGATGTTCATTACTGCCTACCAACGACTTAAGAACAGAGGCCAGAAACTTAGAGAGGTTATAGGTCACTGAGTTAATCATACTAACAACAGGTCGTAGTGGCACATCCTGTTTATGTGTTTTAGATGACCCATACAGACTAGGTGTAGCGCCCCATGGGTTTAATCTGTGGCACAACATTATGTCAGTGGCATTGTCCTGTTCTAACACCTTCAGACAGTCTATCACCTTTGTCTGGTGACCACTGCCTGGATCTGGTCTCAGGCTCATAAGTGTTCATGTCGCTAAGGTCATAACCCTCTCATGACAGTGCGTCTGGTTTAGTACAGCAGCGCATCTGCCCTTGTCCGCTGGAAGGACGGTGGTGCTACTGTCCTTACTGAGAGTCGTGGGAGCTTTCCTCTCGTCCCTACTGATGTTGGATGGCGGTGTCTTGGCACTGCTGAGACAGGCTCAAACTGTCGGCCGCAGTTGCTCCGCTTCCGGGTCAAGTCAAGTCAAGTCAAGTCTAGTCGAAATCTCTCACAGCCCAACACCCATGATGCTGTTTCTGCGGCTCGCTCACTGTGCGGCTGTGATCAGGCCCACCAGCGGGATTTGCCTCGGCGCGTCAGCAAAATTCAGCCCCTTCAGGGACGTCGTTCTCCACCTGGGCGAGTTGTCTGTCGGACAGATTCTTCACCCACTTGTCCACGTCGTGTGTCTGGCGTCCCGTCTCTCTGACTGCTGTTGAGAGCGCCGTCCGTTGTCTGTTACCGTCTCTGGCGTGCTTCCGGCGCGTCGGTAGAAGTTATTTTGCTGCCTGGTTTTTGGCTTTCCGTGTTGTGCTAGAAGAACCTTCTCCATTATCTCAACGCCATGTTGGAAAGTGGTCTCATCTAGATGCGACGTGAGTCTGTCGGATCTGCTCCCCTTTGGCTTTCACAGCGTCAGTGGTAAAATGAGTTTGTCTCAGCCGGTCGTTCAGCCAGCTGGCTCCGTGACTGCTGGAGAATCTGCTCCGCTCGGTGGCCTTTGACCCAAGATTCCATTTGCAGGCTCCTCTGTGTAATCCTGCTCTGTCTGCATCTGAGGCTGCATCGTAGGTGCATCTGCTCATCTAGTCATCTTACAGCATCTAGTCATTTTACAGCATCTACTCATCTAGTCATCTAGTCATCTTACAGCATCTAGTTATCTAGTCATCTTATAGCATCTAGTCATCTAGTCATTTTACTGCACCTAGTTATCTAGGCATCTAGTCATCTAGTCATCTTACAGCATCTAGTCATCTTACAGCATCTACTCATCTAGTCATCTAGTCATCTTACAGCATCTAGTCATCTTACAGCATCTACTCATCTAGTCATCTTACAGCATCTAGTCATCTTACAGCATCTACTCATCTAGTCATCTAGTCATCTTACAGCATCTAGTCGTCTAGTCATCTTATAGCATCTAGTTATCTAGTCATCTTATAGCATCTAGTCATCTATTCATTTTACTGCACCCAGTTATCTAGGCATCTAGTCATCTAGTCATCTTACAACATCTAGTTATCTAGTCATCTTATAGCATCTAGTCATCTAGTCATTTTACTGCACCTAGTTATCTAGGCATCTAGTCGTCTAGTCATCTTACAGCATCTAGTCATCTTACAGCATCTACTCATCTAGTCATCTAGTCATCTTACAGCATCTAGTCATCTTACAGCATCTACTCATCTAGTCATCTTACAGCATCTAGTCATCTTACAGCATCTACTCATCTAGTCATCTAGTCATCTTACAGCATCTAGTCGTCTAGTCATCTTATAGCATCTAGTTATCTAGTCATCTTATAGCATCTAGTCATCTATTCATTTTACTGCACCCAGTTATCTAGGCATCTAGTCATCTAGTCATCTTACAACATCTAGTTATCTAGTCATCTTATAGCATGTAGTCATCTGGTCATCTAGTCATCTTACAGCATCTACTCATGTAGTCATCTAGTCATCTTACAGCATCTAGTCGTCTAGTCATCTTACAGCATCTAGTCGTCTAGTCATCTTACAGCATCTAGTCATATTACAGCATCTAGTCATCTTGTCATCTTATAGCATCTAGTCATCTAGTCATCTTACAGCATCTAGTCATATTACAGCATCTAGTCATCTTGTCATCTTACAGCATCTAGTCATCTTACAGCATCTAGTTATCTAGTCATCTTATAGCATCTAGTCATCTAGTCATCTTACAGCATCTAGTCATATTACAGCATCTAGTCATCTTGTCATCTTAGAGCATCTAGTCATCTCATCTTACAACATGTAGTCGTCTAGTCATCTTACAGCATCTAGTCATCTTACAGCATGTAGTCATCTTACAGCATCTAGTCATCTTGTCATCTTACAGCATCTAGTCATCTCATCTTACAACATGTAGTCGTCTAGTCATCTTACAGCAACTAGTCATCTTACAGCATCTAGTCATCTTACAGCATGTAGTCATCTTACAGCATCTAGTCATCTTACAGCATCTAGTCATCTTACAGCATGTAGTCATCTTACAGCATGTAGTCATCTCATCTTACAACATGTAGTCGTCTAGTCATCTTACAGCATCTAGTCATCTTACAGCATCTAGTCATATTACAGCATCTAGTCATCTTGTCATCTTAGAGCATCTAGTCATCTCATCTTACAACATGTAGTCGTCTAGTCATCTTACAGCATCTAGTCATCTTACAGCATGTAGTCATCTTACAGCATCTAGTCATCTTGTCATCTTACAGCATCTAGTCATCTCATCTTACAACATGTAGTCGTCTAGTCATCTTACAGCATCTAGTCATCTTACAGCATGTAGTCATCTTACAGCATCTAGTTATCTAGTCATCTTATAGCATCTAGTCATCTAGTCATCTTACAGCATCTAGTCATATTACAGCATCTAGTCATCTTGTCATCTTAGAGCATCTAGTCATCTCATCTTACAACATGTAGTCGTCTAGTCATCTTACAGCATCTAGTCATCTTACAGCATGTAGTCATCTTACAGCATCTAGTCATCTTGTCATCTTACAGCATCTAGTCATCTCATCTTACAACATGTAGTCGTCTAGTCATCTTACAGCAACTAGTCATCTTACAGCATCTAGTCATCTTACAGCATCTAGTCATCTTACAGCATGTAGTCATCTTACAGCATCTAGTCATCTTACAGCATCTAGTCATCTTACAGCATGTAGTCATCTTACAGCATGTAGTCATCTCATCTTACAACATGTAGTCGTCTAGTCATCTTACAGCATCTAGTCATCTTACAGCATCTAGTCATATTACAGCATCTAGTCATCTTGTCATCTTAGAGCATCTAGTCATCTCATCTTACAACATGTAGTCGTCTAGTCATCTTACAGCATCTAGTCATCTTACAGCATGTAGTCATCTTACAGCATCTAGTCATCTTGTCATCTTACAGCATCTAGTCATCTCATCTTACAACATGTAGTCGTCTAGTCATCTTACAGCATCTAGTCATCTTACAGCATGTAGTCAGCTGAAATTGTCGGTTCGACAGGGAGCTGTTCAACACAGTTCAGCGCCACATTTGGCAGTTTTCCTAAAGTGCTCGTGCTAAAGATGGTGTTGGATGATATTTGGGCATTTAAACGTCAGTTCAGTTGAGCGGGAGATTTTATTTTAACAGTTTCATTAGTCGAAGTCAAAATAACCCAAAAAAGTAAATCAAAATCGGAATTTATTACAAAAACTGAACCCAATGTGAACTGAACTGTGCACTTATCGCACAGCAAAGGGTTCGAGTAGGCATGCGGGTCAGCACGGGGGAGTGTTGTTTCATGGGGGGTGGGGGTTGTGTGCTGGGGGGGGTTCTGTGCTGGGGGCGGGTTGTGTTGTGTGCTGGGGGGGTTGTGTGCTTGGGGGGGGTTGTGTGCTGGGGGGGGTTGTGTTGTGTGCTGGGGGGGTTGTGTTGTGTGCTTGGGGGGGGTTGTGTTGTGTGCTTGGGGGGGTTGTGTGCTGGGGGCGGGTTGTGTTGTGTGCTTGGGGGGGTTGTGTGCTGGGGGCGGGTTGTGTTGTGTGCTTGGGGGGGTTGTGTGCTGGGGGCGGGTTGTGTTGTGTGCTTGGGGGGGTTCTGTGCTGGGGGCGGGTTGTGTTGTGTGCTTGGGGGGGGTTGTGTGCTGGGGGGGGTTGTGTTGTGTGCTGGGGGGGTTGTGTTGTGTGCTGGGGGGGTTGTGTTGTGTGCTTGGGGGGTGTTGTGTGCTGGGGGGGTTGTGTTGTGTGCTTGGGGGGTGGGTTGTGTGCGGGGGGGTTGTGTTGTGTGCTTGGGGGGATTGTGTTGTGTGCTTGGGGGGGTGTTGTGTGCTTGGGGGGGTTGTGTTGTGTGTTTGGGGGGTTGTGTTGTGTGCTTGGGGGTGTTGTGTGCTTGGGGGGGTTGTGTTGTGTGCTAGGGGGGTGTTGTGTGCTGGGGGGTTGTGTTGTGTGCTGGGGGGTTGTGTTGTGTGTTTGGGGGGTTGTGTTGTGTGCTTGGGGGTGTTGTGTGTTTGGGGGGGGGTGTTGTGTGCTTGGGGGGGTTGTGTTGTGTGCTTGGGGGTCTTGTGTGTTTGGGGGGGTGGGGTTGTGTGCTGGGGGGTTGTGTTGTGTGTTTGGGGGGTTGTGTTGTGTGCTTGGGGGTGTTGTGTGTTTGGGGGGGTGGGGTTGTGTGCTGGGGGGTTGTGTTGTGTGTTTGGGGGGTTGTGTTGTGTGCTGGGGGGGGTTGTGTGCTGGGGGGGTTGTGTTGTGTGCTTGGGGGGGGTTGTGTTGTGTGCCTGGGGGGGTTGTGTGCTGGGGGGTTGTGTGTTTGGGGGGGTGGGGTTGTGTGCTGGGGGGTTGTGTTGTGTGTTTGGGGGGTTGTGTTGTGTGCTTGGGGGTGTTGTGTGTTTGGGGGGGTGGGGTTGTGTGCTGGGGGGTTGTGTTGTGTGTTTGGGGGGTTGTGTTGTGTGCTGGGGGGGGTTGTGTGCTGGGGGGGTTGTGTTGTGTGCTTGGGGGGGGGTTGTGTTGTGTGCCTGGGGGGGTTGTGTGCTGGGGGGTTGTGTTGTCTGCTGGGGGGTGTTGTGTGCTTGGGGGGGGTTGTGTTGTGTGCTTGGGGGGGGGGGGGGGTTGTGTGCTTGGGGGGGGTTGTGTTGTGTGCTTGGGGGGGGTTGTGTTGTGTGCTTGGGGGGGGGTGGGGGTTGTGTGCTTGGGTGGGGGTGGTGGGGTTGTTTTGGTGCTCCGCCGCCGTCCAGGCACACGTGTCCAGGCGTGTGTTGGGTTGAGTACACGTCTCTCCCCTCCTCGTCTGTGTGTCCCCATCACAGCGTCTGAGCTGAGCCTCGTGGACCTGTGGTCGATGGATATGATGATCGATACTTCAGGTGACATTTCGCAGCTAATAAGCTGTTATCCTATCGATCCGCTGCCCGGATACCCTGCTCTGCTCGCCTTCAACAAATGGATCCCGTCCTTTGCCGTCCTTCTTTCTCGTTTTCTCTTTTCTCACATTTCTGTATTCCAGAGAGTATCCGGCACGAGCCTTTAGGAAGGACCCTCCTTTCTTCTCTCGTGTCGTGCTTGATGTGGTGTGACGACCCCCCCCCCCGGGCTAAACTCCGTCCCACATTAAAACCAAATAAAACCATTTCTCTGTCGACGCTGTCTCACTTCAAAAGTCACCCTGTAGTTGGCCTGCGGGGGGGGGGGTCGCCGCAGTCACGTCTGAGAAGAAGGGGAGGGGGGCAGACGGGGAGGGGGGCAGACGGGGAGGGGGCAGAAGGGGAGGGGGCAGAAGGGGAGGGGGGCAGACGGGGAGGGGGGCAGAAGGGGAGGGGGCAGAAGGGGAGGGGGGCAGAAGGGGAGGGGGGCAGAAGGGGAGGGGGCTGAAGGGGAGGGGGGCAGACGGGGAGGGGGGCAGAAGGGGAGGGGGGCAGAAGGGGAGGGGGCAGACGGGGAGGGGGGCAGACGGGGAGGGGGCAGAAGGGGAGGGGGCAGAAGGGGAGGGGGGCAGAAGGGGAGGGGGGCAGAAGGGGAGGGGGGCAGAAGGGGAGATGTGGAAAGAGGGTCTGCCATTTCTCGGAGGACTGCTGCTGTGGGCCCCCATCACGAGGGCAATCACGTCTTAATTACAACCCCTGGGCTTAGCATGACCGCCAGTGCTGCTGCCACACACACACACACACACACACACACACACACACACACACACACACACACACTGTTGACAACAAGTCGTTTCTTCAGGAGTGCTTAAAGGGGTGCTGATGCACACAGCTCGTCATGACGCGTGCTGCTTTACGTCACTGTGACGTTCATCTCCCCGACCTGACGCAAAGCGTCAGCTACCAAAGCTACAACCCGGAGCCCTGACTGAGGACGTGTTGAGGGGGGGGGACCCTCCTCTGTGCTCCCCCCGGGGTCTCTTCCTATTCTTACTCCCTGTTAGCGGTTTTGGGGTTTTTAGGGGGTTGTTCCTTATCTGATGCGAGGGTCTCAGGACGGGATGTTGTGTTGCTGTTAAGCCCCTGAGGCACGTTTGTGATTTGTGATGCTGGGCTGCACAAACAACATGGACCTGACGTGATGTAGGGCAGCTGTGTACAGATGTGTGGTGACGCCTCGGCAGCTTATTCGCTATGAAGAGGAGACATTAGGGAAATCAGTAACACCTCCATCCCTTTGTTCACCCTTTGTCCCACACACTGGGACGACGTCCCACGTTGCTATAACAATAATAATAATAATAATAATACATTTTAATAATAATAATAATAATAAATTTTAATAATAATAATAATAATAATAATAATACATTTTAATAATAATAATAATAATAATACATTTTAATATTAATAATAATAATAATACATTTTAATAATAATAATAATACATTTTAATAATAATAATAATAATAATAATACATTTTAATAATAATAATAATAATAATAATAATACATTTTATTTGTGAGCGTATTTCAGAGCTCTCCAGGACACCTTACAGAACACAGTGAAATCCAGCAGCCCTGTACCAGACAGCATAAAGTCAAAACAAAGCAGGTGGACAACACAAAGTTAACACAACAGATAATATAAAATCCTCATCTGCACAAAACTCAGTGCAGCATGGGTCAGACTGAATAGGCCAGTGTGAAAAGGTGCGTTTTGAGATGGGATGTGAAGGTTGAAAGAGAGTCAGTGTTGTGATGTCTTGTGGGAGTGAGGTCCACAGGCGGGGGGCAGAACGACTGAAGGCTCTAGACCCCATGGTAGTCCAGCGGGCCGATGGTGTAGTGAGTTGGGGAGCAGAAGAGGATGTGAGAGTGCGGGAGGGCGTGTGGACATGAAGGAGTTCAGAAAGATATGAAGGAGCTGGGTTATTAAGGCCTTAAAGGTGAGGAGGAGCAGGATCTTGAAGTCAGTACGGTATTTAACAGGGAGCCAGTGGAGCTGCTGCAGAACAGGAGTGATGTGATCTATGGAAGGAGTTCTGGTACTGATACGGGCAGCTGGATTCTGGACCAACTGAAGTTTATGAAGACACTTGAGGGGAAGACCAAAGAGGACAGTAAAGATAGATAGTTTTGAAGCAAACGTAACAAAAGCACACGTTTCTCCATTTATACATCAAACAATCATTGCTCAATCATCACCAGTGAACATTCAACATTAACTATTACCCATTAATAATCTCTGACATTTTCTGTTTAAATGTCTCCACTCTCATTTCGCAGCGTACGATTGGTCAAAAATTAACATGCTTTTTAGTCAAAAACACCAACAAGTCACAGTCAAACACTGCTCTCGTTATTTAATGCTGGTTGTACCTTTCCCACGTCCCGAATAGACGTGGATGGATGGAGCGCACCAGAGGCTGTGCTACAATTACCAAACCGCTCAGCCTCCCTGGGAAAGTCTACCCTATAGGGTGCTGGAAAGGAGGCTCTGACCGATAGCTGAACCTCGAATCCAGGAGGAACGATGCTGATTTCGTCGTGGCCGTGGAACAACGGACCAACTCTTTACCCTTGCGGAAGGGTAAAGAGGGACTTTTGTGGACTTGGAGACTTGGAGCTTGCTACAAGCCATCCGGTCCTTGTATAACCAAAGTGAGAGCTGTGTCCGCATTCTCGGCACAAAGTCAAACACACTTTCGGTGGGTGTCGGACTCCGCCAAGGTTGTCCCTTGTCTCCGATTCTGTTTGTGATAGTCATGGACAGTATCTCAACATGCAGCCAAGGTGAGGAGTGTGTCCGTTTTGGGAACCTCAGAATTGCATCTCTGCTCTTCGCAGATGATGTGGTTTTGTTGGCTTCATCAGAACGTGACCTCCAGCACGCACTGGGGAGGTCTGCAGCTGAGTGTGAAATGGCCGGGATGAGAGTCAGCACCTCCAAGTCTGAGGCCATGGTTCTCTACCGGAAAATGGTGGATTGCTCCCTCCGGGTTGGGGATGAGTTGTTGGGGAGTTGATGCCTTAAGTGAAAGATTTCAAGTATCACGGAGTCTTGTTCACGAGTGGGGGTAGGATGGAGCGGGAGATTGACAGGCAGATTGGTGCAGCATCAGTGGTAATGTGGACGTTGTACCGGACCATTGTGATGAAGAGGGAGCTGAGCAAGAAGGCAAAGCTCTCAGTTTACCAGTCAGTCTTTGTTCCAACCCTCACCTATGGTCATGAGCTTTGGGTGGTGACTGAAAGGGTGAGATGGCGGATACAAGCGGCTGAAATGAGTTTCCTCCGTATTGTGTCTGGGTTCAGCCCTAGAGATAGGGTGAGGAGCTAAGACATCTGGAGGGAACTTGGTGTAGAGACACTGCTCCTTTGCGTCAAAAGGAGTCAGATGAGGTGGTTCGGGCATCTGATTAGTATGCTTTCTGGGCACCTTCTTTTGGAGGTATCCCGGGCACGTCCAACTGGGACAAGACCCCGGGGTAGACCCAGAACTCGCTGGAAGAATTATGTCACTGCCCTGATTTCTTTCCTCACAGTCTCAACTGAAACTTTGGGTCTCTGCAGGAGTTTGCTGACTTTATTTATCTGGAACAACACATTGCTCCACATAATGGTACTTACCACAAAAGGCCATCCCTGTATCTACAGGCAGATGCTTCCAGCTGTTCAGACAACATCTGCATCCCGTTTCTCTGTGGTGTACTCCTTTAGAGCAGTCCATGCCCTCATGATTTCAAGCAAACAGCTTTAACAGCTTCAAACCTACACTCTCACCTGGTTGTAGGCAATGCCTTCATTGTAAATGTATTGACATGTCCTGTGAGAATGGTCCAGTGGTGAACTGAGGAGCTGAACAGTGTAAAGTCACTGTAACAAACCAAAGAAGCTCACAGATGTGACATTTACAATCAACACATAATGCGTTGCTGTTTAGTTCCAGCACTCTCATATATACCCCCTGCCTTTTACCCCGCATGCTACTCCCATTATCATAAGACTGGCATCGACAGTTGGAAAGACCCAAACCTAGTGTTTCTAGGTGCCCTAAAATTGACTCATATAAGCTTATCCTGTTGTATCAAGTGCCTGAAGAAAACCAACAGAGTTCGTATGTAAGGAAACACCTTTTGAGGTCTCACAATTTACAATTCGTCGCACCACCGATAGCTGTTCATTGTGACTGAGTTATGGAGTGTAGTCCATGATTACTGCATACTATTTGGCTTTCTTCACTGTCTCTACAATTGCATCAGTTGTACACTTTGCCACAAGGGAAATTAGTTCATTTTGAATATGCTTGCTCAAAAAAAAGTGTCACTTAGCTCTTTTGCCTGAATTTTCCTCAAATGTTTTCTCATGACTGGTTCAAACTGAGTCATCAGTTCTGTTTGCCCAAGGAAATTTCCATTGCCAGACTCAAGCAACCTGTCTGAGTCGCCACAAAATGCTAAATTACGCTCTGCCAGATGGTTCGCAATTGCAATTAGTCTTCTTAAAATGTCTTTCCAGCAGTTTACTTCAAGAGCAATTAGACCTTGGTTCACCTGATCGACAGCTGTGTTTGTTTGTTGTCTCTGTGATAGATTGTGCCGGGTATCCATTTGTGTGATGTCTTCAGCAGACTTCTCGTGCTGTCTCTAGTGGGCTGAAATATTTTTTCCAGTTATTGAACCCATTCACATTTAGCTGTGTGCTCATTTCCTGGTATCCAAACAGGCAGCAACAAAAGCACATAGCACAGTCTTTGTTTTACCGCTGTACACGAGCCTGCTTATCTTCTCTTCATTCTTCATTTGCATGTAATAGTTGCTGCTGGTACATATGCACCCCTCTTGATTTTTTTTTTGTTTGTTTTTGGAAAAAGTCTCTCCTTGACCTGAACTGGTCCTCGCTGTACTGTTTGTCTGGTAGCTGTTTCAGCCAAAGTGCTGGGTCATCTTCAACTGTAACACATTGGTTAGGTTGACTGCTACTCACTAGTTGCTGATTGTTATTTGTATCGCCATCTTCGTCATAGCCATAGTTATGTAGGGTGAACACACAGCAGTTATGCTGCCGTATGCAGTGGAAGGATCCTGTAAGCATGTCTTGCATGTAGCAGCAGCATTGCTTCAGCAACTGGGGTTGACGCTGCTGGCAGCAACGGGTAGCTGCTCTTCACGAGTGTTAGCAATGCTAACACTAGCGCTAGCACAAGCAGCAGCTTCTTGCTGTTCTTTAGTAGCATTAGTTTCACCAGTAGATGCCGTGAAAAAGGTTGTTACCTTTGGCAGTTTTGCTAAAAAATTCTGCTTTCCTCCCACATCCTCCTTTTTTCAGCACCGCTGGGGTAACCTCGCTTCATTTTTTAAAGTCAGAATCAGAATCATGGGGGGGGGGGTAGGGTGTTCGTCCCATGTGTTACGCCTCCCTGGTGAAACTCCACACTGTCAGGTGAAAAGAAGCAGCTGGTGATTTCACATGTAAGGGATGAGGGATGTGGTAGTGGGATGAGGGATGTGGCCACCCTGGTGGCCGCCCTGGTGGCCGCCCTGGTGGCCGCCCTCCGCTCGTCACCTGGCTGGGAGGTTCGTATCCCAGACCCGCCGTAACCGGTCACGGCCAGAGCGTCCACGGGGTAAGGCCTTCATTAGGCCACCCTTACCCGAGGGATAGTGGGTGTAGATCGGTGTAGTGTTCGGGGACTCGTCGTTCTCCAGCGACCCCTCTGGCCCCTCCGGGCGCCTGCAGCCAAGCAACCGAAAGCGTCCTCCCTACGCCTCCTTTGCGGCCTGAAGGTGATGCAATCCATGCGAGGAGGCTTCAGCGTGGAAACTAGCGAGAGCAGCCGACACGAGTTTGAAGGAAGCTGGTGTAACGACTATCTCCTTCCTGTGGAAACGTGAGCCAGGGGAGTTGTTCCACAAGAGTTCCGGACATATGCCGCTGGGGTAATCAGGTGGGATAAGGGGAAAACTAGAAATACATTTATAAAAATAGCCTTGCAAAACACAACGGTCTGTGACTGTACACTAAATAGCGCTATATTTCTCTCATTGTTGCCTGTAACACACACCCAGTTTAGCTAACGTTAGCTATCGTCCACCCCGACAGATGAGCAAATACACACCGAGCTCAGCTAACAGCAGCACAGCTTATTAATAAAGCCGTCTTACCTGTAAATGATCCTCTAAAAACTCGGCGTCCTTTTGTGTCCATAGTTATTTTAATGACAAGATTTGCTCAAACGTATTTATATTTTTTTCCAAATACTAACTTCGACTAACCAAAGGCTTGCCCAAAAAAAAAAGTGGTGGGGACAAAATGGGCCATGACAAAAAGTGGTGGGGACATGTCCCCAGCGTCCCCGGTGTAACTGACGCCTATGCCAGTATATGCACAATGTACAGCACAGTATATACACCATGTACAGTACAGTATATACAACATGTACAGTATATACAACATGTACAGTACATTATATACAACATGTACAGTACAGTATATACAACATGTACAGTGCAGTATATACAACATGTACAGTACTGTATATACAACATGTACAGTACAGTATATACAACATGTACAGTGCAGTATATACAACATGTACAGTACAGTATGTACAACAAATACAGTCCAGTATATACAACAAGTACAGCGCAGTATACACAACATGTACAGTGCAGTATACACAACATGTACAGTATATACAACATGTGCAGTATATACAACATGTGCAGTATACACAACATGTACAGTGCAGTATACACAACATGTGCAGTATATCCAACATGTGCAGTATATACAACATGTACAGTATATACAACATGTACAGTATATGCAACATGTACAGTACAGTATATACAGCATTGTGGATTTATTCATTTGAATGACAGGCTGCAGAAAGAAAGTGTTTTTATATCTGGTTGTTTTGGGGTACAGTGCTCTGTAGCGCCTACCAGAGGGGAGGAGTTGGAACAGGTTGTGACCAGGGTGTGATGGGTCTGCAGTGATGTTGCCTGCCCGTTTCCTGACTCTGGAGGTGTGTAAGTCCTGAATGGAGGGCAGGTTGGCACCAATGATTTTCTCTGCAGACCTAACTGTCCATTGTAGTCTGTCCCTGTCCTGTTTGGTGGCTGAACCAAACCAGACAGTGATGGATGTGCAGAGGACACACTGGATTATGGCAGTGTAGAACTGGATCAACAGTTCCTGAGGCAGGTTGAACTTCTTGAGCTGGTGGAGAAAGTACATCCTCTGCTGGGCCTTTTTGATGGTCGTGTCTATGTTGGATGTCCACCTTAGGTCCTGGGAGACTGTGGAACCCAGAAATCTGTAGGTTTTCACCACAGACATCATGCTGTTGAGTATGGTTGGGGGGGCAGTATTGGGGGACTCCCCCTGAAGTCCACTGTCATCTCCACTGTTTTGAGTGTGTTCAGCTCCAGGTTGTTATGGCTGCACCAGAGGGCCAGCTGATCAACCTCCCATCTACTATATGCAGACTCCTCACCATCCCGGATGAGTCCAGTGATGGTTGTGTCGTCCGCAAACTTCAGGAGTTTAACAGATGGGTCAGCTGAAGTGCAGTCATTTGGGTAGGCGGCCTTTTCTGTGCTTTTGCTGGGCTTTGGAAAAAAATTAAGATTAAAACCCCAGTGGCTTTAAACATATACAATACAAAGAGTAATAAGTGACCATGATTATAGCTGCAGGTGTCCTGTCAACAGTTTTACAGGCGTCTCTTTTACAGTGGTGGTCTATGGGGGAAATGTTTTTTGGGTCGAAGGGGATTTTTCACTGCAATACCGCGAGTGACCACTGGGGAAAATGGCCGCAATGCTGAGAGGCGGCGCCGTATCCAGTTCTACTATAATACACCCATGGTTCACACGAGTCGGTTACTGTCTTCCTGATTCATCTCCGCAGATGCGGAGTAAAGTCATGGTGACGACGGATCGCTAAAACATGATCTCTGCTGGGACCGTGTGGCCTGTCTTTACTCCTCTTTTCTAACATCTTATCAGTCAATCAGACCTTACTTTATTCAGACACAGGAACCCATAACACAACTGATAATTATGGATTACGGGAGTTACAACGCGAACATGGGACTGACACTGGCATCGGTTGATTACACGTCCCAAACCGCTCGGCTACAGGGGGGGGGGGGCGACCCCACCCCTGGCGACCGGGCGGTCAGTCTTTCTGTACGTTACATTTGTATAAAACGCTGAATGACAGACTGAGTGACAGACCGAATGACAGACTGAGTGACAGACTGAGTGACAGACTGAGTGACAGACTGAATGACAGACTGAGTGACAGACTGAGTGACAGACTGATTGACAGACTGAGTGACAGACTGAGTGACAGACTGAATGACAGACTGAGTGACAGACTGAGTGACAGACTGAGTGACAGACGGAATGACAGACTGAGTGACAGACTGATTGACAGACTGAGTGACAGACTGATTGACAGACTGAGTGACAAACTGAGTGACAGACTGAGTGACAGATTGAGTGACAGACTGAATGACAGACTGAGTGACAGACTGATTGACAGACGGAATGACAGACTGAGTGACAGACTGAATGACAGACTGAGTGACAGACTGATTGACAGACTGAGTGACAGACTGAGTGACAGACTGAATGACAGACTGAGTGACAGACTGATTGACAGACGGAATGACAGACTGAGTGACAGACTGAATGACAGACTGAGTGACAGACTGATTGACAGACTGAGTGACAGACTGAGTGACAGACTGAGTGACAGACGGAATGACATACTGAGTGACAGACTGAGTGACAGACTGAGTGACAGACGGAATGACAGACTGAGTGACAGACTGAGTTACAGACTGAATGACAGACTGAGTGACAGACTGATTGACAGACTGAGTGACAGACTGAGTGACAGACTGAGTGACAGACGGAATGACAGACTGAGTGACAGACTGAGTGACAGACTGAGTGACAGATTGAGTGACAGACTGAATGACAGACTGAATGACATACTGAGTGACAGACTGAGTGACAGACGGAGTGACAGACGGAGTGACAGACTGAGTGACAGACTGAGTGACAGACGGAATGACAGACTGAGTGACAGACTGAGTGACAGACTGAGTGACAGACGGAATGACAGACTGAGTGACAGACTGAGTGACAGACTGAGTGACAGACTGAGTGACAGACAGAAAGTCTTTCCATATCTGTGTGTGTATGGAAGGTGCTATAGAACTTCCCTTGCCCTGTATGCCGCTGCTGGGCCGCGGTGCAGGGCGTCTCTCTGTCTCTCTCTCCTTGTGCTGTTGTTGTTGTTGTTGTTGTTGTTGTTGTTGTTGTTGTTGTTGTTGTTGTTGT
The DNA here is from genome assembly GCA_022114975.2 of Lampris megalopsis. NCBI lineage: Eukaryota > Metazoa > Chordata > Actinopteri > Lampriformes > Lampridae > Lampris > Lampris megalopsis. Next base: position 26,557 of record JAJHIY020001262.1, on the reverse strand, counting down.
TGAGTCCAAAGAGGTTCCACAGACTGAACGGCAAATCCACTAGAAAACTCTCACCAGAGTTGAATGTTGTGTGAAGGCAAGAGGGTGAAATAGCTTTGCAGCCAGAGTTGGCGCTGTTACCCGGTGGGTCACGTGGGTTCTGGTTGGCAGGGAACAGCTTGGTTTTGGTGGGTTCGTGGTGGGCTTTTAGAGTCTTTGCACACTTTGGGTACACGTGGCTGCCCTGTAATGCATTTTCCATTGACAGTGAAACGCCTCCAACGTGTCAGAATCTGTGTTGACTCACATTTCCAGGCTGGGCTGCTGTGCTGCTGCACCTCCTCCACCTGCAGCATTAAGATGCAGCATACATCTTCAGAGTGGCGCGATTTCCATTTATACCGTTTTATTTAGTTTCTCGCGCGTGGGAGGGTTTTACAGGGGGCTGATTCTGCTGTTAGTCTTGTTAATCTTTCTAATTGTAACACAAAGACAAGAGTGAAGAGTGTCCCCACCGGCTCCTCTGGAAGAGTGGGTGACTCACAGCAGGCTGGCGAATGAAAATGACAGTACGGAAGGAAGCAGGGGGACGTTGGAGAGAGAGAGAGACAGAGAGAGAGAGAGAGAGGGACAGAGACAGACAGAGACAGACAGACAGACAGACAGACAGACAGAGGGACAGACAGACAGAGGAAAAGAGAGACAGAGAGACAGAGAGAGCGAGAGGAACAGAGACAGACAGACAGACAGAGGGACAGACAGAGGGACAGAGGGACAGACAGAGGGACAGAGGGACTGACAGACAGACAGAGGGACAGACAGAGGGACAGACAGAGGGACAGAGGGACAGACAGACAGACAGACAGACAGACAGACAGACAGACAGACAGACAGACAGAGAGAGAGACAGACAGAGAGAGAGAGAAAAAGAGAAGAGAAGAGAAGGAGAGACGAAGAGAAGAAAAGGAGAGGAGAAGAGAAGAAAAGGAGAGGAGAAGAGAAGAAAAGGAGAGGAGAAGAGAAGAAAAGGAGAGGAGAAGAAGAGGAGAAGAGAAGAGAAGAGAAGAGAAGAGAAGAGAAGAGAAGAGAAGAGAAGAGAAGAGAAGAGAAGAGAAGAGAAGAGAAGAGAAGAGAAGAAAGGAGAAGAGAAGAGAAGAGAAAGAGAGGAGAAGAGAGGAGAAGAAGAAGAGAAGAGAAGAGAGGAGAAGAGAAAGAGAGGAGAAGAGAAGAAATGAGAGAAGAAGAAAAGAGAAGAGAGGAGAAGAGAAGAGAAGAGAAGAGAAGAGAAGAGAAGAGAAGAGAAGAGAAGAGAAGAAAAGGAGAGGAGAAGAGAAAGAGAAGAAAAGAGAAGAAGAGAAGAGAAGAGAAGAGAAGAGAAGAGAAGAGAAGAGAAGAGAAGAGAAGAGAAGAGAAGAGAAGAGAAGAGAAGAGAAGAGAAGAGAAGAGAAGAGAAGAGAAGAGAAGAGAAGAGAAGAAAAGGAGAGGAGAAGAGAAGAAGAGAAGAATAGGAGAAGAGAAGAAAAGGAGAAGAGAAGAAGAGGAGAAGAAGAGAAGAAGAGGAGAGGAGAAGAGAAGAAGAGAAGAAGAGGAGAGGATAAGATAAGAAAAGGAGAGGAGAAGAGAAGAGAATAAAAGGAGAGGATAAGATAAGAAAAGGAGAGGAGAAGATAAGAAAAGGAGAGAAGAAGAGAAGAAGAGGAGAAGAGAAGAAGAGGAGAGGAGAAGAGAAGAAAAGAGAAGAAGAGAAGAGAAGAGAAGAGAAGAGAAGAGAAGAGAAGAGAAGAGAAGAGAAGAGAAGAGAAGAGAAGAGAAGAAAAGGAGAAGAGAAGAAAAGGAGAAGAGAAGAAGAGGAAAAGAGGAAAAGAGAAGAAGAGGAGAGGAAAGGAGAAGAGAAGAAGAGGAGAAGAGAAGAAGAGAAGAAGAGGAGAGGAGAAGAAGAGGAGAAGAGAAGAAGAGGAGAAGAGGAGAAGAGAAGAAGAGGAGAGGTGCGTGGGGTGTTTTACTGTTTCTTCTAGCTGATGGTGGAAGTTGTGTAAAAGTCTTTAAAGCAACATTGTGTAATCTTATTTCCGTGGTTTAGTGAAGGAGGCGAGGCTGTTTGTCCACGCAGGAAGTGATGCTCGCTATGCATGCTGGTACACATGAACGTGGTGGAGTTTTAGATGGTTTTTTCTTCTTGTCTCCAGCAATGGACCACACGTATTTTGGTGCCACTGTTACCACCAACGAGGCCTTGATGGAAATATCTGGGCAGCTGTGTAGCGTAGCTGTGTAGCGTTGCAGTGTAGCGTAGCAGTGTAGCGCAGCTGTGTAGCGTAGCAGTGTAGCGCAGCTGTGTAGCACAGCTGTGTAGCGCAGCTGTGTAGCATAGCTGTGTAGTGTAGCGGTCTATTCCATTGCCTACCAGCATGGGGATCGCCGGTTCGAATACCTCTGGCTTGGTCATGTGCCCCTACAGACACAATTGGCCGTGTTTGCGGGTGGGAAGCCTGATCGCTGCACTAGCGCCTCCTCTGGTCGGTCGGGGTGCCTGTTCAGGGGGGGAGGGGGAACTGTGGGGAATAGTGAGATCCTCCCACGCGCTACGTCCCCCTGGTGAAACTCCTCACTGTCAGGTGAAAAGAGGTGGCTGGCGACTGTATCGGAGGAGACATGTGGTAGTCTGCAGCCCTCCCCGGATCAGCAAAGGGGGCGCAGCAGAGTGGGGCAATTGGCCAAGTACAATTGGGGAGAAAAAAGAATCAAACTCCTAAAATCTCATGTTCATTTCCATCACTTCTATCATTTCTGTGCCTCGCAGACAGCGTCACTTCCTGTGTGAGTAACAGGTCATCTGCTGGCAGTGACACACTACTGGCCATTCTGTTGTTGCAGTAGATCATGGGAGACCATGGGAGACCATGGGAGACCATGTGAGACCATGTGAGACCATGTGAGATCATGTGAGACCATGTGAGATCATGTGAGACCATGTGAGACCATGTGAGACCATGTGAGATCATGTGAGACCATGTAAGACCATGTGAGACCATGTGAGATCATGTGAGATCAGGGTAGTGGAATCAAGCGGTGTGTTGAAGCATCAGAGGTCTCTGTTTGCTGTGTACACACTCCACATCTTCATGAATTAAGTATTGACGTTCAGGCTTCTGTGAGGAGGTTCAGGCTTCTGTGAGGAGGTGTTTCTGTGAGGAGGTTCAGGCTTCTGTGAGGGGGTTCAGGCTTCTGTGAGGAGGTTCAGGCTTCTGTGAGGAGGTTCAGGTTTCTGTGAGGAGGTGTTTCTGTGAGGAGGTTCAGGCTTCTGTGAGGAGGTTCAGGCTTCTGTGAGGAGGTGTTTCTGTGAGGAGGTTCAGGTTTCTGTGAGGAGGTTCAGGCTTCTGCAAGGAGGTTCAGGTTTCTGTGAGGAGGTGTTTCTGTGAGGTGGTTCAGGTTTCTGTGAGGAGGTTCAGGCTTCTGTGAGGAGGTTCAGGCTTCTGTGAGGAGGTGTTTCTGTGAGGAGGTTCAGGCTTCTGTGAGGAGGTGTTTCTGTGAGGAGGTTCAGGCTTCTGTGAGGAGGTTCAGGCTTCTGTGAGGAGGTTCAGGCTTCTGTGAGGAGGTGTTTCTGTGAGGAGGTTCAGGCTTCTGTGAGGAGGTTCAGGCTTCTGTGAGGAGGTTCAGGCTTCTGTGAGGAGGTGTTTCTGTGAGGAGGTTCAGGCTTCTGTGAGGAGGTGTTTCTGTGAGGAGGTTCAGGCTTCTGTGAGGAGGTTCAGGCTTCTGTGAGGAGGTGGTACTTGATCCTGAATAGGAAAGCTTTTGTTTATTTTGGAGGTAATTAGAGATTTTAAAAGAAACCACTATGTAGATAATGAACAGAGGGGCATGTCTTACCCCTGGTGCTTTGATCGGGGAGGCCTGCTCTGCTGGGTGATTGTTTTGATGTGTTTCACTTCCCTGGTGGTTCACGTTGGAGGCTACGTTCTGAATGCACAAGAGCCCTCATCCTCAGATCCAGTGCGAGGCGCTGGTTCCCCACATTAAAGATGGTTTAGTCAGTCTGACAGTCGTGCTGTTGTCGCTGGCTGATGTCCGTGGTGTACCGATGTCCGTGGTGTCCTGATGTCTGTGGTGTACTGATGTCTGTGGTGTACTGATGTCCGTGGTGTACTGATGTCTGTGGTGAACTGATGTCTGTGGTGTACTGATGTCTGTGGTGTACTGATGTCTGTGGTGTACTGATGTCCGTGGTGTCCTGATGTCCTTGGTGTCCTGATGTCCGTGGTGTACTGATGTCTGTGGTGTACTGATGTCTGTGGTGTACTGATGTCCGTGGTGTACTGATGTCTGTGGTGTACTGATGTCTGTGGTGTACTGATGTCCGTGGTGTACTGATGTCTGTGGTGAACTGATGTCCTTGGTGTCCTGATGTCCTTGGTGTACTGATGTCCGTGGTGTACTGATGTCTGTGGTGTCCTGATGTCCGTGGTGTACTGATGTCTGTGGTGAACTGATGTCCTTGGTGTACTGATGTCCGTGGTGTCCTGATGTCCTTGGTGTCCTGATGTCCTTGGTGTACTGATGTCCGTGGTGTACTGATGTCTGTGGTGTCCTGATGTCCTTGGTGTACTGATGTCTGTGGTGTACTGATGTCTGTGGTGTACCGATGTCCATGGTGTACTGATGTCCGTGGTGTACTGATGTCTGTGGTGTACTGATGTCTGTGGTGTACCGATGTCCATGGTGTACTGATGTCTGTGGTGTACTGATGTCTGTGGTGTACTGATGTCTGTGGTGTACTGATGTCTGTGGTGTACTGATGTCCGTGGTGTACTGATGTCTGTGGTGTACTGATGTCTGTGGTGTACTGATGTCTGTGGTGTACCGATGTCTGTGGTGTACTGATGTCCGTGGTGTACTGATGTCCGTGGTGTACTGATGTCTGTGGTGTACTGATGTCTGTGGTGTACTGATGTCTGTGGTGTACTGATGTCCGTGGTGTAACGATGTCCGTGGTGTCCTGATGTCTGTGGTGTACTGATGTCTGTGGTGTACTGATGTCCGTGGTGTACTGATGTCTGTGGTGTCCTGATGTCTGTGGTGTACTGATGTCCGTGGTGTACTGATGTCCGTGGTGTACTGATGTCCGTGGTGTACTGATGTCTGTGGTGTACTGACTAGCGTCTTTGTGGCGGCTACGTAAGTAGAGCAGTAAAAGGAAGAGCTGCGGCTTACTTGTCATGTTGCTGCGCTGACCCAGACGTTTTTCTGGTACTCTGGGCTCACAGGTAGCACCCACCCCGTACTGTGTCGACCTTTTGACTGCAGATGTCCCACTCAGACCTCATAGCCAGATATGGTTTTATGTGACAGTGCGGCGCGTTCTCATCAAATAAATACCACAAATACACCTGCAAGCACCACAGAGCGGGTGCCAAGCGGGACAGAAGGTCACACACAGCTCTGGCCTTCTTGTACGGCCTGCTGAGACCCAGACAGCATCCGGATGTGGGCCACTTCCGGCAGTGATGCAGCACCAATGGCCTTCTTCTGGCCCTGACAAAATGGATGTGAGCCTGAAGTGGTCCACATGTGTAACAGCAAATATGGCCCAAATATGCCAAACCAAATGTGAGCCTTTTTTTGGCAAAGATGTGGTGCTCTCGGCAACATGTGGTCTGGATGTGACCCTGAAGTGCCCCTTGTGGTCACAGAACAAACATGGCCACCTTTGGCAAATATGTGACACATGCGGCATTGCTATGGCTTGGTTGTGGCCCAGATCTGGCAAACAGGACCGGACCACCCAAGTGCCATCATTCCACGTGGTATGTGGGCCGGATGAAAGTGTCGGCAGGGGGTCCGGGCCACAGCAGGGTTGCTATGTGGGGAGTGTTTCTGATAATCAGTGACTGTCGCTGTTGAAGAGTCAGAAACAAAGTTCTGTTCAAGACCAAGAGTCAAGCAGCCGGGGCCATGTGTGAGTGTTTGCTCTCTTCATGCCGTGTATCCCTGTCTTCCACACTGAGCTGCTGTGCTGCAGACACAACACGTCCTCTGTTGTCCTGCACGGCCCGGCTGTCAGTCTGGACTCCTGTCACGCTGTGGCTGCAATCACCTCCAATCACCTCCTCTGCTCTGATCGTCCGCTCAGCTGGGACGCCAGGAGCCCGGGAGCAGGACCATGCCAGCACACACGCCAGTCTCCCCTTGACTGGCTCACATGGCGCTGAAGGAATCTTAATGGAGTTTTATTGGATTGTTTATTCGTGTTGTACAATAAAAACTCTGCTGCAGTCCATCATCCATCCATCCATCCATCCATCATCCATCCATCATCCATCATCCATCATCCATCATCCATCCACTGAGAGCGGGTGCTGCACGCTCGCCATTCCCAGTAGGGATCGTAACGTCCCCATCGTCCCCCATTTAAATAACGTTTATCATAACTGGACTGTAAATGATTATGAAGTGACTAATCTATGGAACCCCGGAAGTGACATAGAGCAGTGTTTCTCAACCGGGGGTCCGCGGACCCCTAGTGGTCCGTGGTGTAATTGCAAGGGGTCCGTGAAAATAAAATATCTTTAAAAAAAAGATCCTATGACATTTATAGAAATAGGATTATTTTACTCAAATGTGACTGAGAGCTTTATCTACCTAAACTATAAAGGGTCACAGGACTTTTTTCTCTAATTACATCTGTTTCACAAGTGTCATTTATTGTATTTTAATAGGAGATCTCGCTCCCGTTTGCATTGTTAAAAGTTACTGAATACATATTCTGTCTTGTTACATATATCTGAAAGGTACTGAATACATATTCTGTTTTGTTACATATATCTGAAAGTTACTGAATACATATTCTGTTTTGTTACATATATCTGAAAGTTACTGAATACATATTCTGTTTTGTTACATATATCTGAAAGGTACTGAATACATATTCTGTTTTGTTACATATATCTGAAAGTTACTGAATACATATTCTGTTTTGTTACATATATCTGAAAGTTACTGAATACATATTCTGTTTTGTTACACATATCTGAAAGTTACTGAATACATATTCTGTTTTGTTACATATATCTGAAAGTTACTGAATACATATTCTGTTTTGTTACATATATCTGAAAGTTACTGAATACATATTCTGTTTTGTTACATATATCTGAAAGTTACTGAATACATATTCTGTTTTGTTACATATATCTGAAAGTTACTGAATACATATTCTGTTTTGTTACATATATCTGAAAGTTACTGAATACATATTCTGTTTTGTTACATATATCTGAAAGTTACTGAATACATATTCTGTGTTGTTACATATATCTGAAAGTTACTGAATACATATTCTGTGTTGTTACATATATCTGAAAGTTACTGAATACATATTCTGTTTTGTTACATATATCTGAAAGTTACTGAATACATATTCTGTTTTGTTACATATATCTGAAAGTTACTGAATACATATTCTGTTTTGTTACATATATCTGAAAGTTACTGAATACATATTCTGTTTTGTTACATATATCTGAAAGTTACTGAATACATATTCTGTTTTGTTACATATATCTGAAAGTTACTGAATACATATTCTGTGTTGTTACATATATCTGAAAGTTACTGAATACATATTCTGTTTTGTTACATATATCTGAAAGTTACTGAATACATATTCTGTTTTGTTACATATATCTGAAAGTTACTGCATACATATTCTGTTTTGTTACATATATCTGAAAGTTACTGAATACATATTCTGTGTTGTTACATATATCTGAAAGTTACTGAATACATATTCTGTTTTGTTACATATATCTGAAAGTTACTGAATACATATTCTGTTTTGTTACATATATCTGAAAGTTACTGAATACATATTCTGTTTTGTTACATATATCTGAAAGTTACTGAATACATATTCTGTTTTGTTACATATATCTGAAAGTTACTGAATACATATTCTGTTTTGTTACATATATCTGAAAGTTACTGAATACATATTCTGTGTTGTTACATATATCTGAAAGTTACTGAATACATATTCTGTTTTGTTACATATATCTGAAAGTTACTGAATACATATTCTGTGTTGTTACATATATCTGAAAGTTACTGAATACATATTCTGTTTTGTTAACTATATCTGAAAGTTACTGAATACATATTCTGTTTTGTTACATATATCTGAAAGTTACTGAATACATATTCTGTTGTGTTACATATATCTGAAAGTTACTGAATACATATTCTGTGTTGTTACATATATCTGAAAGTTACTGAATACATATTCTGTTTTGTTACATATCTCTGAAAGTTACTGAATACATATTCTGTTTTGTTAACTATATCTGAAAGTTACTGAATACATATTCTGTTTTGTTACATATATCTGAAAGTTACTGAATACATATTCTGTTTTGTTACATATATCTGAAAGTTACTGAATACATATTCTGTGTTGTTACATATATCTGAAAGTTACTGAATACATATTCTGTGTTGTTACATATATCTGAAAGTTACTGAATACATATTCTGTGTTGTTACATATATCTGAAAGTTACTGAATACATATTCTGCGTTGTTACATATATCTGAAAGTTACTGAATACATATTCTGTGTTGTTACATATATCTGAAAGTTACTGAATACATATTCTGTTGTGTTACACATATCTGAAAGTTACTGAATACATATTCTGTTTTGTTACATATATCTGAAAGTTACTGAATACATATTCTGTTTTGTTACATATCTCTGAAAGTTACTGAATACATATTCTGTTTTGTTACATATATCTGAAAGTTACTGAATACATATTCTGTTGTGTTACATATATCTGAAAGTTACTGAATACATATTCTGTGTTGTTACATATATCTGAAAGTTACTGAATACATATTCTGTTTTGTTACATATATCTGAAAGTTACTGAATACATATTCTGTTGTGTTACACATATCTGAAAGTTACTGAATACATATTCTGTTTTGTTACACATATCTGAAAGTTACTGAATACATATTCTGTTTTGTTACATATATCTGAAAGTTACTGAATACATATTCTGTTTTGTTACATATATCTGAAAGTTACTGAATACATATTCTGTTTTGTTACATATATCTGAAAGTTACTGAATACATATTCTGTTTTGTTACATATATCTGAAAGTTACTGAATACATATTCTGTGTTGTTACATATATCTGAAAGTTACTGCATACATATTCTGTTTTGTTACATATATCTGAAAGTTACTGAATACATATTCTGTTTTGTTACATATATCTGAAAGTTACTGCATACATATTCTGTTTTGTTACATATATCTGAAAGTTACTGAATACATATTCTGTTTTGTTACATATATCTGAAAGTTACTGAATACATATTCTGTTGTGTTACATATATCTGAAAGTTACTGCATACATATTCTGTTTTGTTACATATCTCTGAAAGTTACTGCATACATATTCTGTTTTGTTACATATATCTGAAAGTTACTGAATACATATTCTGTTTTGTTACATATATCTGAAAGTTACTGCATACATATTCTGTTTTGTTACATATCTCTGAAAGTTACGGAATACATATTCTGTTTAGTTACATATATCTGAAAGTTACTGAATACATATTCTTTCTTGTTACATATATCTGAAAGTTACTGAATACATATTCTGTGTTGTTAACTATATCTGAAAGTTACTGAATACATATTCTGTGTCGTTACATATATCTGAAAGTTACTGAATACATATTCTGTGTCGTTACATATATCTGAAAGTTACTGAATACATATTCTGTGTCGTTACACATATCTGAAAGTTACTGCATAAGAATTCTGTTTTGTTAACTATATCTAAGTTACAACTGAAAGCTCTTATTTTTGCCCCAAAGAGTGAATAAATGCTATAATGCAATTTAAAATGCAGTTTCTACTGTTTCTATCAAATTGCAACCCCCCTCCCCAAGATCAGGTGGAGGGGTCCTCAGGGTAGATCAAAAATACGCAGGGGGTCCAGGACCCCAAAAAGGTTGAGAACCACTGACATAGAGGATCTTATTTTCGTGGCTACGAAATATTAACTTGTGGCCACTAATTGCTTGCCTCGAGACACTTATCTCATGGCCATAAATCAGTTTTAAACAATTTCAGGCAACATTTTGAGGGCTCGAAGTTATGCCGTCACGCCCATGCCCAGTGCGCCCAGCGCTGGTTGTTCTCACCAGCGGTCTTGGATACCAGGCAGCTACTAATTAACAAAACCATATCGTATTATTACCTGACCAACGACTTTTGAAAGAGTGTAGATGACAGAGAAGTGGACGTGGGTCACTGACTTGTTGCCAGAAGCAAGTGTGCAATCCCGCGCAGGGCACGCTGGGTGTGTCCGTGACGTCATAATTCCGAGCCCTCGAAGTGTTTACTAAAATAATTAGCGGCCACAAATTAGTATTTCCTGGCCACGACAAAAGAAAAAAATCCTCTATGTCCCCTCCGGGGTTCGGACTAATCCAAGTGACCTATGTAGCGACCGGACGTGATGGTCGCTGGACTGGTGGTTCCGCACCGGGGAAGCGCGAGGGATTCTGGGACTGTTAATGTTCGCCTTCGAATCGTTGTTTATTAATGTCGTGTTCATGTTCTGATTATTGTTGTGTTGTTGTTGTTGGGATGTTGGGATGTTGGACTGGGTAGACGATGTGGAGAGGTCTGTTAGATTAGAAGTGCAAGCTGAAGCCGGAGAGCTGAAGCCGAGGAGCTGCTGCTTCCTGCTCAGCACTTGGAACATGTGCATGTAAATCTGTGTGCAGCATTAACCACGTCAGCAATGCTGCACCCAGATGAACAGTAGATTCACACTCTGTACTTCTAGAAAACACCACAAAGAGGATACAATTAGTTCATGCATGTGTGATGACTGTCGTGTGCGTGTGTGTGTGTGTGTGTGTGTGTGATGATTGTGTTGTGTGTGTGTGTGTGTCTGTGTGTGTGTGTGTGATGATTGTCTTGTGTGTGTGATGATTGTGTTGTGTGTGTGTGTGTGTGTGTGATGATTGTGTTGTGTGTGTGTGTAGTTGTGTGTGTGTATGTGTGTGTAGATGTGTGTGTGTGTGTGATGATTGTGTTGTGTGTGTGTGTGTGTGTGTGTGTGTGCGTGTGAGCCGTATAATCAAGTAAAGTGCTGTGTGTGATCTCAGTCCCTTGTCTGCTGACGGATATGGGCCAGACCAAATAACGCAACTACCCTCCATGTTGAAAGTTGACGCTGAAGGGGTGCCCAGCAGTGGCGGCTGCTGCTAAAAAAATGAGGGGGGGGGGGGAATTTAGCTTGGCGCAGCACACCTGCCAGATGCTTTAATGTCCACACAGTCACAGAGTTATTAAGAAGGACAATTTGGCCTTTACATTTTATTAGGGCTTGTAGACGGTGGATGATTGACAGTAGAGACGAGGCGTGGTGGTGGGTGTGAACATGATTGACAGCCTAGAGAAATGTCAAATCACATTAGATCAAAACACATTAAAACAATACCAATTCACTGCCAATAAAAGTGGGCGTGTCTGGGGCAGCACAGAACTGCGCCCCCTGGAAAACCTGAAGAAACCAATCAGACAGCAGCCTCAGGTCACCTGCTCGCCACAAGTTCGAGGCCTTACATAAGGTATGGTTTGGCCGACGCCCCTCACCCAGGAAGTATATGTATTCAGACAGGAAGTATAGGTATTCAGACAGGAAGTATATGTATTCAGACAGGAAGTATATGTATTCAGACAGGAAGTATAGCTATTCAGGCAGGAAGTATATGTATTCAGACAGGAAGTATATGTATTCAGACAGGAAGTATATGTATTCAGACAGGAAGTATAGGTATTCAGACAGGAAGTATATGTATTCAGACAGGAAGTATATGTATTCAGACAGGAAGTATAGCTATTCAGGCAGGAAGTATATGTATTCAGACAGGAAGTATATGTATTCAGACAGAAATCAACCAAACACCATTTGAAGCAATATTTAATGCTGCTGACAGGCGCTCACAGACTGACAACACTTTAATTCATCATTATTTGCATTATACAACTACATTATATTTAACATGTTGAAGTAGAGGGCGGAACATTGGTGCAGTGGTTAGCGCGGCCGCCTCACAGCAAGAAGGTCCTGGGTTCGAGCCCCGGGGTAATCCAACTTTGGGGGTCGTCTCGGGTCGTCCTCTGTGTGGAGTTTGCATGTTCTCCCCATGTCTGTGTGGGTTTCCGTCCAAAGACATGTAGGTCAGGTGAATCGGCCGTACTAAGTTGTCCCTAGGTGTGTGTGTGTGTGTGTGTGTGTGTGTGTGTGTGTGTGTGTGTGTGTGTGTGGGGTGGGAGGGGGGTGTCAAGCCCTTGTGATGGTCTGGCGGTCTGTCCAGGGTGTCTCCCGCCTGCCGCCCAATGACTGCTGGGATAGGCTCCAGCATCCCCGTGTCCCTGAGAGCAGGATAAACATTTCGGGTAATGGATGGATGGATATTTAAGTAGACTTCCATCTCTTCATATCTGAAGGGGGCGGCGCTCCAGCACCCTGTACTGGCCAGCTGCCACTGGTACCCAGAGCATTGTAGAGTGATGAAGAGGGGGGTCCTGACCAAGCGTCCATATGTCACGAGTTGAGAGTGAGACTGTGTTGGTTTTTCAGCTCTATCAAGTGGACTATAGTTAGGATTAGAGTTAGGGTTAGTGTTAGTGTTTGTGTTAGGGTTAGATTTAGGGTTAGTGTTAGGGTTGGGGTTATTGTTAGGGTTGGGCTAGGGTTAGTATTATGGTTGGGGTTAGGGTTAGGGTGAGGGTTAGGATTACTGTTAGGGTTAGTGTTATGGTTAAGGTTAGGGGTAGTGTTAGGGTTAAGTTTAGATTTAGGGTTGGGGTTAGTGTTAGGGTTGGGGTTATTGTTAGGGTTGGGGTTAGTGTTAGGGTTGGGGTTAGTGTTAAGGTTGAGGTTAGTGTTAGGGTTGGGGTTAGTGTTAGGGTTGGGGTTAGTGTTAAGGTTGGGCTAGGGTTAGTATTAGGGTTGAGGTTAGTGTTAAGGTAGAGGTTAGTGTTAAGGTTGACGTTAGTGTTAGGGTTGGGGTTAGTGTTAAGGTTGGGGTTAGTGTTAGGGTTGGGCTAGGGTTAGTATTAGGGTTGAGGTTAGTGTTAGGGTTGGGCTAGGGTTAGTATTAGGGTTGGGGTTAGGGTTAGGGTGAGGGTTAGGATTAATGTTAGGGTTAGTGTTCGGGTTAAGTTTAGATTTAGGGTTGGGGTTAGTGTTAGGGTTGGGCTAGGGTTAGTATTAGGGTTGGGGTTAGTGTTAAGGTAGAGGTTAGTGTTAAGGTTGAGGTTAGTGTTAGGGTTGGGGTTAGTGTTAGGGTTGGGCTAGGGTTAGTATTAGGGTTGGGGTTAGTGTTAGGGTTGGGCTAGGGTTAGTATTAGGGTTGAGGTTAGTGTTAAGGTTGAGGTTAGTGTTAGGGTTGGGGTTAGTGTTAGGGTTGGGGTTAGTGTTAGGGTTGGGCTAGGGTTAGTATTAGGGTTGAGGTTAGTGTTAAGGTAGAGGTTAGTGTTAAGGTTGAGGTTAGTGTTAGGGTTGGGGTTAGGGTTAGGTTTAGGGTTTTTAGAGAATAAAAAATTGTAACTATGGCACTATAATAAATTCAGTGAAATGACAATAAACCGTTCTTTGCATGATGTTGTTTAACCAGGGAGTTTGTGAGTCCAGGACCACAAAGAATCCTAGTTCTCTTTCCATTGGCAGAGTTTCCATGGTGCCGGCATGTGATTTTACACATTGCGTGCCACCACCCAGTTATGTGAGGGTTAAGAGGTGGTGTTCATTTCACATATTTCTGTGAGATCATGTTGCTCAAAACCCAGTGAAATGATGTGAAAGTATCCTGCGCCGTAGGACATTGCTTTCCCTCATTTGTTTTTTAGGGTTAGGGTGTTTTTTTACACTCAGATGAAGAGACAAAGTACGAGAGACACGTATGCCATGTAAAACCCAGGACTGAAAAAGGAGAACACGTGGAGATAGGCAGATAAGGAGGTCATGGAGGTTTGGAAGGCGGGGGAGATGACAGGGGAAGAGCGAGCCTGTGCGAAGAGAAACCAAACATCCTGTCTTCTGTCTCCTGCAGCGCTGCACGCCTCAGCTTCCATTAACCTCCACAATGACAGCTCGACAACAAGCCGATGCCCCCCCCCCCCTTCCCTTCCCTTCCCTCGCGCCCGGGCACCGCATGTGCTGCTGAGGTGGCAAACGGATCACAGAAGACACAGATGTGAAGTCAACAACGTTCCCTTCATCTGGCTGGGTGCAGCCAGGGGACTGATAAGACAAGCCAAGCGTAGGTAAGGAAGGGGAGCCCCAAATGCTATCAGAGTCTCTCAGGCTCACCTCCTAACGGAAAACCTGGATCTGCAGACTGCCGTGAAATCCATCATGCGCCCGACACAGGTCTCACGTGCATGTGAGTGACGCGTAAGAGAGATGACTGCCGTATTAAGGCTGCAGGTAAAACGTCAGTCCTGAACATGCAACAAAAGAAAGGGAACAAATGACGTCATACCAGGCTGCAGCTCTTGTGACTGTAGCGCTCCAGTGAAGAAGAAAACCACCCTGTTAACATGTCTTTTTATTTTGTTATTAAAAATATAATCTGCATTTTTTAATGACATATCAAAGATGCGGTAACACTTTAGTATGGGGAACGTAGTCACCATTAATTAGGGGCTTATTAGCATGCAAATTAGCAATATATTGGCTCTTAATTGGTCATTATTACGTACTCATTAATGCCTTATTCTGCATGGCCTTATTATACAACCAGTAAGCCATGAACTATGAGTTTTCCCTCTATAACCTCAGAAGTATTGCTTATTAGTAGCACCATCTCAATATGCTTTGCTTAGTATGGCCTTTATAAGGTGGTGGTACCACAAGAAGAGTTATTCTCCCTTACCAACACTTAATGAATATGGTCTGTTCTTACATAACAACACACACAACTACAAGTGTTCATAGTGTTACATTACTCTACATTAAGTTGTTGTTACTTAGAATATGTTCCCCATACTGAAGTGACATCTTGATCATTACTGATTCACTAGTAATTAACTTTTTTTATCTTCCCCATACTAAAGTGTTACCAAAGATGCTTACCGTCACTTACCTTCAACAGGCCATCCAGGGAGCCTCCATCTGCTTGGGCACCTGAGCGTTCTTCCTGTGTCCCGGATGTACTCTCATGACTGCTAAACGAAATGGCGGACATGCGACAAGTCTTTTAAACATTTTCAACATATCAGCTGGATATGTATTTAATGTGGCCCTGTGATGGACCGGCGGCCTGTGCAGGGTGTGTCCCCGCCTGTCGCCCAAGGACTGCTGGGATAGGCCCCAGCATGCCTCCACCCTGCGTAGGATAAGCGGCCCGGATAATGGAGGAATATTAAAGATGTCGTACTTGATATCGTTTCCTGGTTGTGAGCAACAGCCATGCAGGATGTCCACGTCCTGGGACGTTACTGTTGATGCTGGTTCAGTACCGCCAGCATTCACCATATGTAGCAGTGCACATTCATCTAGTCCTCCACAAAAGGACAAGAAGCACAGGAAGGAGGACAGGGAGGAGAACAGGGAGGAGGACAGGGAGGAGGACAGGGAGGAGGACAGGAAGGAGGACAGGAAGGAGAACAGGGAGGAGGACAGGAAGGAGGACAGGAAGGAGAACAGGAAGGAGGACAGGAAGGAGGACAGGAAGGAGGACAGGGAGGAGGACAGGGAGGACAGGGAGGAGAACAGGAAGGAGGACAGGAAGGAGGACAGGATGGAGAACAGGAAGGAGAACAGGAATGAGGACAGAGAGGAGGACAGGAAGGAGGACAGGGAGGAAGACAGGGAGGAGGACAGGGAGGAGAACAGGGAGGAGGACAGGAAGGAGGACAGGGAGGAGGACAGGGAGGAGGACAGGAAGGAGGACAGGGAGGAGGACAGGAAGGAGAACAGGAAGGAGGACAGGAAGGAGAACAGGAAGGAGGACAGGAAGGAGAACAGGAAGGAGGACAGGAAGGAGGACAGGAAGGAGGACAGGGAGGAGGACAGGAAGGAGGACAGGAAGGAGAACAGGGAGGAGAACAGGAAGGAGAACAGGGAGGAGGACAGGAAGGAGGACAGGAAGGAGGACAGGAAGGAGAACAGGGAGGAGGACAGGAAGGAGAACAGGGAGGAGAACAGGGAGGAGAACAGGAAGGAGAACAGGAAGGAGAACAGGGAGGAGGACAGGAAGGAGGACAGGAATGAGGACAGGAAGGAGGACAGGAAGGAGAACAGGAAGGAGGATGGACTTCTATGTCAAATGCAGAAGCGATCAGATACTAAAATGCAAAGCGCATCATTACTCAAAATGTTGTTTAGTTGTGATTAAAGATCTGATATGGAGGCGTAGTATAGCATAGCACTCTATTCCATTGCTAACCAACACGGGTATCGCCGGTTCGAATCCCCGCGTTACCTCCGGCTTGGTCCCTACAGACACAGTTGGCCGTGTCTGTGGGTGGGAAGCCGGATGTGGGTATGTGTCCTGGTCGCTGCACTAGCGCCTCGTCTGGTCGGTCGGGGTGCTGGTTCAGGGGGGAGGGGGAACTGGGAGGAATAGCGTGATCCTCCCACGTGCTGCATCCCCCTGGTGAAACTCCTCACTGTCAGGTGAAAAGAAGCGGCTGGTGACTCCACATGTATGGGAGGAGGCATGTGGTAGTCTGCAGCCCTCCCCGGATCAGCAGAGGGGGGGGAGCAGCGACCGGGGCAGCTTGGAAGATTGGGGTAATTGGCCAAGTACAATTGGGGGGAAAAATGGGGGGGGGTAAAAAAACCTCCTGCCTGTGCCCCTGAGCAAGGCTTGGAAAGCAGAACTGGAGTGTTGCAGCTGCCCACTGCTGCTGTATAATAGGGTGGTAACATGCAGAGGAAGCGTTGCTCCACGGGGGAGAATAAGAAGTAGTAAAACAGGAAATGAAGGATAAGCAGTTTAACATCAGCCATCATCAGATAATCAAACCAACACGTCTCTGCAGCACAGAGCTGCTGGGCAAATCACAGCGATGGGGGGAATGAAGACACATTGTGGACAGCAGCCTTTTATGCTTGCAGTCGTTAAAAGGGAATAAAAACACATGTTAACAAGGTGATATTTGTTGTGTACTGCAGGGTTTCCCAACCCAGTCCTCAAAGACCCCCTGTCCTGCAGCTGTTCATCGTAGCCCTGCATAGGAAGCCCTGCTTGTACTTACTCAACCAATCATCTCGCAGCACTTAATCAGGCAAGGTGTGCAAAATCTGACACAATCCATTGCTGATTGGCTGAATAACTACCAACGGGTACCGATTCAGGGCTGCAAAGACAATGTGCAGGACAGGGGGTCCTTGAGGACTGGCTCGGGAAACACTGCTCTACTGGACCGCCACCGTGTCACATCTTGTTTTAAAACGGTGGGAATAAAATGAGTTGTGGTGGCAGAACAGCTGCACCAGGGTGGCACGACAACTGCAGCTGTGATTCATTTCACTCCCCGATGCATCTGATGATGCACAACACCATTTACATTTCTGCAACAACAAGCACTGATTAATACCAGTAATTAGAATAACACAGGTAATGAAGTAAGAATAGCTTATTTGTAAAGCATTTCCCAATAAACAGATGTGTGAAGGGCTTAGAAAGGAATTAGTCAAGTCAAGGCAACGTTGTTTGTGTTGCCCAAGATCACAAATTACAAATCTGCCTCAGGGAGCTGCACAGCAACACAACATCCTGTCCTGAGACCCTCACATCGGATCAGGAACACCTCCCTAAAACACTTTAAACAATACAGTGGCTGCAGGTGCCCCCACCCTTATAAACAATACAGTGACTGCAGGTACCCCCACCCTTATAAACAATACAGTGGCTGCAGGTACCCCACCCTTATAGACAATACAGTGACTGCAGGTACCCCACCCTTATAAACAATACAGTGACTGCAGGTGTCCCCACCCTTATAAACAATACAGTGACTGCAGGTGTCCCCACCCTTATAAACAATACAGTGACTGCAGGTACCCCACCCTTATAGACAATACAGTGACTGCAGGTACCCCACCCTTATAAACAATACAGTGACTGCAGGTACCCCACCCTTATAAACAGTACAGTGACTGCAGGTACCCCACCCTTATAAACAATACAGTGGCATAAGGACCCAAACCAACGACCAGTTTCATATGCAAATATGGAGGTGGCCAGAGCTCCAGTGGTCATGCGTACTATTCACAGAGGATTTGGGAATAGTTGCAATCACAGCATTGTAAGATGGTGACAGATGTACCCTTACCCCCCCCCTCCTCATTTCAATGATGGTCAGTCCCTCTTCCTATTGATGGCCTGTTAGACTTCCTGTTCAAACCAGTGTTCCTCACTATCAAGGATGTGCACCTCCTAATCCATGAAAGAGTGGCTGCTGGCCTGTAGATGGTGTAGACTGTGGAGTCCTGGACTGACATGTTAGCTCTCCTGTGTTGTGTCATCCTCTTGGCCAGCGTCTGTTTAGTTTCCTTAATGTACAAGTCACTGCAACCCTCCTGATACGTATCATCGTACACTACATTGCTCTGTTTGTGCCGGGGGACCCGATCCTATCTCTCTATTGCCGTCTGATAATGCTGTGATCGCAACCATTCCCCAATCCTCTGTGAAGAGCACACATGGCCACTGAAACTCTAGTTAGTGGTCACACCCAGATTTGCATATGAAACTGGTCGTTGGTTTGGGTCCTTATACCACTGTATTGTCTATAAGGGTGGGGACACCTGCAGTCACTGTATTGTTTATAAGGGTGGGGGTACCTGCAGCCACTGTATTGTTTATAAGGGTGGGGACACATGCAGTCACTGTATTGTCTATAAGGGTGGGGACACCTGCAGTCACTGTATTGTCTATAAGGGTGGGGTACCTGCAGTCACTGTATTGTCTATAAGGGTGGGGTACCTGCAGTCACTGTATTGTTTATAAGGGTGGGGTACCTGCAGTCACTGTATTGTCTATAAAGGTGGGGTACCTGCAGTCACTGTATTGTTTATAAGGGTGGGGACACCTGCAGTCACTGTATTGTTTATAAGGGTGGGGACACCTGCAGTCACTGTATTGTCTATAAGGGTGGGGTACCTGCAGTCACTGTATTGTCTATAAGGGTGGGGACACCTGCAGTCACTGTATTGTCTATAAGGGTGGGGACACCTGCAGTCACTGTATTGTTTATAAGGGTGGGGTACCTGCAGCCACTGTATTGTTTATAAGGGTGGGGGTACCTGCAGTCACTGTATTGTCTATAAGGGTGGGGACACCTGCAGTCACTGTATTGTCTATAAGGGTGGGGACACCTGCAGTCACTGTATTGTTTATAAGGGTGGGGTACCTGCAGTCACTGTATTGTCTATAAGGGTGGGGACACCTGCAGTCACTGTATTGTTTATAAGGGTGGGGTACCTGCAGTCACTGTATTGTTTATAAGGGTGGGGTACCTGCAGGCAGGTGAGACTGAAGAGGTCACTTAGATGATGATGAGACGTTTCTATCAGGACACCTTGGGTCCACAGGATCTGGTTCAGCTGTCGGGGATATTGGGCTTTAAGTGCAGAAAGGATAATTCATTAAGGAGTTTTAGAATTTCACAATTATAACAGTCTTGGGCACCTGAATCTTTGTATCGTCATCTATCACGGAGTTTCCTTAATTGCAGTGTGGTGGATGAGACGAGGAGGGAGCGCTTGCATTGGGCCTGGCAGCAGTGGGCTCTTCGGCCTGTTTTCGTTTTCTTTCCTGGGGGGCGCCACTCCCACAATAAATCTCCACATCGCTGACAACAAGTACCTCAAATACTGTCACAAACAACCGCATGGTTTGATGACTGGCTAGCCGGCGGTATGGATGAGCACTGTGGGTCTGGTCCCACCCAATGGGTCACCTGAGCCCACCCTTTACAAGCCTCTGTCCCTGAAGTTGGACCAGCTCAATGTAATGAATATTGGAAGTTTCTTCAAAAAAACTGCAGCTGGGTCGTCAGATGAGGCTCATACAGACTGATGCATGTTTGCGTTGCCCAGCATCAATGTACTGACACACAGATAAAGATGTACTGACAGAGATAAAGATGTACTGACAGAGATAAAGATGTACTGACACAGAGATAAAGATGTACTGACACAGAGATAAAGAGGTACTGACACAGAGATAAAGATGTACTGACACAGAGATAAAGATGTACTGACACAGAGATAAAGATGTACTGACACAGAGATAAAGATGTACTGACACAGAGATAAATATGTACTGACACAGAGATAAAGATGTACTGACAGAGATAAAGAGGAACCTGTTGCAGAGAACCCCTCTTTAACACGAGGCGTCTTGCTCATGTAAAGACATTAATCCTTTCAAGTGAGATGTTTGCCTGCCACAAAACATTTCTGTGAAGTGACAGGGATTGAAATTAATAAGCTTTGTTACCGAAATATCCTTCAAAAGTGAAACCTCATACTACTGTGATTTTTTAATTTATGTTGAAAAGTAGAAGGGTGCACAGCTACAGATCTTGAACATCTGCCAGGAGGGACTCGTTAACTTCATCTCATTCACAGCTGTCGTCTTTTTTCTTCAGTCTGAATTATTGTGTTAAGAAACTGTTGGAAAAAACTGTATTTCATTGTTTTAATGTTGATACAGTTGTTTTATTTGACAATATGGTTGCTATAGAAATGTCCTGGAGACTATATTGATAATCTTTGTGAATGTATACTTAGCTATAGTGTACATGTAATATGCAGAGGTTGAAAACGCCACTTCAGAAAGTAGAAGTACTAACCATGTATTTGCTCCACCCATGCACTAAACCAGCTGATTCTAATTAGCACAACACTTCAGCCAGCTAGGAGAACTAATTAGTGAACTCAGTCCAATGGTGGAGCAAATACAGGGTTAGTACTTCTGCCTTCCTTTACATTTCATCCTATATTTACACTCTCTGGTCTGCCTTCCTTTACATTTCATCCTATATTTACACTCTCTGGTCTGCCTTCCTTTATATTTCATCCTATATTTATACTCTCTGGTCTGCCTTCCTTTACATTTCATCCTATATTCATACTCTCTGGTCTGCCTTCCTTTACATTTCATCCTATATTTATACTCTCTGGTCTGCCTTCCTTTACATTTCATCCTATATTTATACTCTCTGGTCTGCCTTCCTTTACATTTCATCCTATATTTACACTCTCTGGTCTGCCTTCCTTTACATTTCATCCTATATTTATACTCTCTGGTATGCCTTCCTTTACATTTCATCCTATATTTACACTCTCTGGTCTGCCTTCCTTTACATTTCATCCTATATTTACACTCTCTGGTCTGCCTTCCTTTCCATTCATCCTATATTTATACTCTCTGGTCTGCCTTCCTTTACATGTCATCCTATATTTATACTCTCTGGTCTGCCTTCCTTTACATTTCATCCTATATTTATACTCTCTGGTCTGCCTTCCTTTACATTTCATCCTATAGTTATAATCTCTGGTCTGCCTTCCTTTACATTTCATCCTATAGTTATACTCTCTGGTCTGCCTTCCTTTACATTTCATCCTATATTTATACTCTCTGGTCTGCCTTCCTTTACATTTCATCCTATATTTATACTCTCTGGTATGCCTTCCTTTACATTTCATCCTATATTTATACTCTCTGGTCTGCCTTCCTTTACATTTCATCATATAGTTAGACTCTCTGGTCTGCCTTCCTTTACATTTCATCCTATAGTTATACTCTCTGGTCTGCCTTCCTTTACATTTCATCCTATATTTATACTCTCTGGTCTGCCTTCCTTTACATTTCATCCTATATTTATACTCTCTGGTCTGCCTTCCTTTACATTTCATCCTATATTTACACTCTCTGGTCTGCCTTCCTTTACATTTCATCCTATATTTACACTCTCTGGTCTGCCTTCCTTTACATTTCATCCCATATTTACACTCTCTGGTCTGCCTTCCTTTACATTTCATCCTATATCTATAATCTCTGGTCTGCCTTCCTTTACATTTCATCCCATATTTACACTCTCTGGTCTGCCTTCCTTTACATTTCATCCTATATTTATACTCTCTGGTCTGCCTTCCTTTACATTTCATCCTATATTTATACTCTCTGGTCTGCCTTCCTTTACATTTCATCCCATATTTACACTCTCTGGTCTGCCTTCCTTTACATTTCATCCCATATTTACACTCTCTGGTCTGCCTTCCTTTACATTTCATCCTATATTTATACTCTCTGGTCTGCCTTCCTTTACATTTCATCCTATAGTTATACTCTCTGGTCTGCCTTCCTTTACATTTCATCCTATATTTATACTCTCTGGTCTGCCTTCCTTTACATTTCATCCCATATTTACACTCTCTGGTCTGCCTTCCTTTACATTTCATCCCATATTTACACTCTCTGGTCTGCCTTCCTTTACATTTCATCCCATATTTACACTCTCTGGTCTGCCTTCCTTTACATTTCATCCTATATTTACACTCTCTGGTCTGCCTTCCTTTACATTTCATCCTATAGTTATACTCTCTGGTCTGCCTTCCTTTACATTTCATCCTATAGTTATACTCTCTGGTCTGCCTTCCTTTACATTTCATCCTATAGTTATACTCTCTGGTCTGCCTTCCTTTACATTTCATCCTATAGTTATATTCTCTGGTCTGCCTTCCTTTACATTTCATCCTATATTTACACTCTCTGGTCTGCCTTCCTTTACATTTCATCCTATATTTATACTCTCTGGTCTGCCTTCCTTTACATTTCATCCTATATTTATACTCTCTGGTCTGCCTTCCTTTACATTTCATCCTATAGTTATACTCTCTGGTCTGCCTTCCTTTACATGTCATCCTATATTCCTGTTGTGTTGCATATAGTACGAGATCTTAACAACATCGAAGTAAACGCTGACTGAATACAGATATTGAACATGTTGAAAATGATGTGTTGATCTCTAGTTCAACAGCCACATTCTCTAATGATAGTAGAATTAGTCTGTCCTAACACAACATGCTGAGCATATATTGACACATATCAGACGTGACAAGAGAATCAAACTGATTCAGCTTAGCCAATAGTTGAGTAAGCAATAAAATACACATATCGTATATTACACATTAAACATTAAAACTACAGCTCTTACTTCTTCTGTGAAAGCAAAGTTGTATTTTTCTGTACAAATACTTTAACAGTAAACCTAAGCTTCGTACTTCACTATTCCTTATCAAATATACTTCTTGACAGGTCACTTCATCATCTCTAGCAACACGAGGAGTAAGTGGTTAAGAACTCCACGTTTAAGAAATTCCCGTTTTTTCTCTTTGGTAACATGGTGAATATTATTATGAAACCTACACGTTAAGAATCAAATATGTTTCCCTTCAAATCTTCCATCCACCCGTCCATCCATCCATCTATCCATCCACCCATCCATCCACCCATCCATCCATCCATTCATCTATCCATCCACCATCCATCCATCCATTCATCCATCTATCCATCCACCCATCCATCCACCCATCCATCCATCCATCCATCCATCCACCCATCCATCCATCCACCCATCCATCCACCCATCCATCTATCCATCCACCCATCCATCCATCCATCCATTATCTAAACCGCTCATCCTGCTCTCAGGGTCGCGGGGATGCTGGAGCCTATCCCAGCAGTCATTGGGGGAGACATCCAGGGCAGCCCACACCAGGCCATCACACAGGGCCCACACACACACACACACACACATACACACACACATACACACACACATACACATACACACCTAGGGAAAATTTAGTACGGCCGATTCACCTGACCTACATGTCTTTGAGTCACCTGACCTACATGTCTTTGAGTCACCTGACCTACACGTCTTTGAGTCACCTGACCTACATGTCTTTGAGTCACCTGACCTACATGTCCTTGAGTCACCTGACCTACATGTCTTTGATTCACCTGACCTACATGTCTTTGATTCACCTGACCTACATGTCCTTGAGTCACCTGACCTACATGTCTTTGATTCACCTGACCTACATGTCTTTGAGTCACCTGACCTACATGTCTTTGAGTCACCTGACCTACATGTCTTTGATTCACCTGACCTACATGTCTTTGATTCACCTGACCTACATGTCTTTGATTCACCTGACCTACATGTCCTTGAGTCACCTGACCTACATGTCTTTGAGTCACCTGACCTACATGTCTTTGAGTCACCTGACCTACATGTCTTTGAGTCACCTGACCTACATGTCTTTGATTCACCTGACCTACATGTCTTTGAGTCACCTGACCTACATGTCTTTGATTCACCTGACCTACATGTCTTTGAGTCACCTGACCTACATGTCTTTGAGTCACCCGACCTACATGTCTTTGATTCTCCTGACCTACATGTCTTTGAGTCACCTGACCTACATGTCTTTTATTCACCTGACCTACATGTCTTTGATTCAGCTGTCCTACATGTCTTTGATTCACCTGTCCTACATGTCTTTGATTCACCTGACCTACATGTCTTTGATTCACCTGACCTACATGTCTTTGATTCCCCTGACCTACATGTCTTTGAGTCACCTGACCTACATGTCTTTGTTTCACCTGACCTACATGTCTTTGAGTCACCTGGCCTACATATGTTTGAGTCACCTGACCTACAGGTCTTTGATTCACCTGACCTACATGTCTTTGAGTCACCTGACCTACATGTCTTTGAGTCACCTGACCTACAGGTCTTTGATTCACCTGACCTACATGTCTTTGAGTCAGCTGACCTACATGCCTTTGAGTCACCTGACCTACATGCCTTTGAGTCACCTGACCTACATGTCTTTGATTCAGCTGTCCTACATGTCTTTGATTCACCTGACCTACATGTCTTTGATTCACCTGACCTACATGTCTTTGAGTCAGCTGACCTACATGTCTTTGAGTCACCTGACCTACATGTCCTTGAGTCACCTGACCTACATGTCTTTGATTCACCTGACCTACAGGTCTTTGATTCACCTGACCTACATGCCTTTGAGTCACCTGACCTACATGTCTTTGAGTCACCTGACCTACATGTCTTTGAGTCACCTGACCTACATGTCCTTGAGTCACCTGACCTACATGTCTTTGAGTCACCTGACCTACATGTCTTTGAGTCACCTGACCTACATGTCTTTGATTCACCTGACCTACGTGTCTTTGATTCAGCTGTCCTACATGTCTTTGATTCACCTGTCCTACATGTCTTTGATGCACCTGACCTACATGTCTTTGATTCACCTGACCTACATGTCTTTGATTCAGCTGTCCTACATGTCTTTGATTCACCTGTCCTACATGTGTTTGATTCACCTGACCTACATGTCTTTGATTCACCTGACCTACATGTCTTTGATTCACCTGACCTACATGTCTTTGATTCACCTGACCTACATGTCTTTGAGTCACCTGACCTACATGTCTTTGGACTGTGGGAGGAAACCGGAGCCCCCGGAGGAAACCTACGCAGACACGGGGAGAACATGCAAACTCCACACAGAGGACGACCCGGGCTGACCCCCGAGGTTGGACTACCCCGGGGCTCGAACCCAGGACCTTCTTGCTGTGAGGCGACCGTGCGAACCACTGCACCACGTGCCGCCTCCTTTAGACACGTGATATTCACAAATCACAGTAAAACGATGGGGTGGTGCTTTACATGGAAATAACGTAGTCACTAACACAACCAACCAGCACCGTAGAACTGAGGCGCTTGCTTGCTAAGGCATGTGACCTGCAACCCCCCCCTTTTTTTTGTCTTTACCCCAAACTTCCGATTACCCCGCTCGCTCGGAAGAGCAAGCGGGGTAATCGGTCTCTGCTCCACCCCCTCTGTTGATCCGGGGAGGGCTGCAGACTACCACATGCCTCCTCCCATACATGAGGAGTCACCAGCCGCTTCTTTCACCTGACAGTGAGGAGTTTCACCAGGGGGACGTAGCGCGTGGGAGGCTCACGGTACTCTCCCCAGTTCCCCTTTCCCCCTGAACAGGCACCCCAACCGACCAGAGGAGGCGCTAGTGCAGCGACCAGGACACATACCCACATCCAGCTGCCCTTGTGTCTGCAGGGACGGCTGAGCAAGCCGGGGGTGATGCAGCTAATCCAGATGAAGGAGGTGTCGTGGCTCCTGCAGGGCCCCGTTTCGCTGCCGTCTGGTGGCCGCTTGACTTCAGCAGCGGGTTCGACTCGGTTCCGGCTGGTTCTCACCTTACGTGAAGCTCGGTGTTGTTACATGGAGCAGCGACTTGCGGCTCCACATGGCCCCCCTGAGAAACTCTCTGTCTGTCTCTGTATCCTGCACTTGTGTCTGCTCATGAACGCCACTGCACAACTTCCTGCCAACTGCAGCGAGGGAAGCGAAGGGTTGAAACCAAAGACCTGACTCAGTTAACATCGTCGTGTCGTG